>JAVKPL010004727.1:0-229479 GCA_032173675.1 Gastrolobium villosum
AAGGAATAATATGAGCTTAGTATTAATTAGAGCTAGCTAGCTATAGCTATCATAATTTACAATGAAAGGTAAGAGGCTTAGGAATTTTGGTTTATTTTATATGAAGGTTAGTTTTATAATATCATCAATATTGACGTCAAATTTGTGATCTACAAAGTTGAACGGTTCTTCTTTCATTCTTGTGATTGTTAATTGGTACATAACTTTTTTTTTTCTATTTCTTTTGTATCATCGGCATGCTATATTTAAAATTAGGAGAGATTGCGTGAAGAATGCACCTTTCCGAGCTTCGCCTCATGAGGGAATATTGGAGAGCGACTCCAAATGGGCGAATATTAAAGGTTACAATGTCAAAAAAAAAAAAAAAAAAAAAAAAAAAAAAAAATTATGTCACTTTCTAATTTATGCGGATATGCCATGAAAAATAAAATTTTATAATGAAATTGCAGTAGTTTTTTAGATTTAAGAATTCGGAATAACTGTTATGTTATATTCACTCAGCTTAAAGTATACCTTTTTCTTTTTTTTTGGTAAATACATGGGGCATTGCCCCACGAAACAGACAAAACGAAACAAAAGAAACAAACAATAATAGGAAAAAGCAAAACAGAAAGAAAAACTAAAAATCATCGACTCAGAAGAAACAAACTCAGCTTCTTGCAGCTAGAGTGATGACTCCCGGATCCAGCATATCAGCAGTAAGAAGATTAAGTAGCTCACTGTGAGGGGATGTAATAGTGGATAAACCAAAAGGATCATCCATTGCTTTCTTCGCTAGCCAGTCCGCACAATGATTACAGGTCCTAGAAATATGCTTCAACAAGACAGACCAATCCTTATTGAGAGCAGCTCGAATCTTAGTTACCAGGGGTAGCTTTCGAGTTTCATTACCAGTCATGGTAAGAAGGCCAATGGCTTGAGCAGAATCTGATTCAAGAATAATTTTCTTCCAACCAGATTTCCAAGCAAACTCCAACCCATGTAAAATAGCCCAGAGTTCAGCTTGCAAAGGGGAGCAGGAACCAATAAAGACAGAAAAACCAGAAACCCAATTCCCCTCCCAGTCTCTCAATAATCCCCCACATGCAGCTCTCTCATTAGAAACTGCACCATCAACATTTAATTTTAAAGAACCTTGAGTTGGAGCAATCCAGGCAGGGAGGATCTGATGGGGGGTATATAGGATCAACTTTTGTTAACCATTTTCTGTTACAGCACCTTAACTCTCCAATTGATTCAGCAATACAAGGAGAAGGGTCTTCAGGTCTCTTTACAAAGCCTTCATGAAGCTCTTTATTTCTCCAATACCATAAGAAATTACAAACGGTAAAGAAAAAGTCCCTCCAGTCCTTGGCATGGGTATTCTTTATATTCAAATTGAGGATAATCCACTCTTTGGAACAGTTTGAGGTGAAAAAACCAGGAGAAAGAGGATTCAACAAAGGTATTAGCCAGACCTTTTTAGCTTTATTACAGTCTCTAAAAGCATGGAGCAGGGTCTCCGCTAGGTCAGGACAGGAGGGGCAGCTATTAGAGGAATCACTCCATTTGCTGATATAGTCTTTAGCTAGTATCCTACCATGAAGCATTTTCCACAAAAGAAGCTTAACTCTCTCTTTTCCTTTCCAACTCCATATCCGGTCCCAGCAGCTATCACTAGAGAGGGAGTTAGGACAGGTCAGATTTCTATAAGCCGATTTAACTATAGACTGACCTGGAAGCAAATTTCTCCAGCTAACACAATCCTCTCCTGCTTCCCCATCATGATGAGGAATAGCCATAATCTTGTTTACTACACTTTCATTAAAATGGTTAAAGAGAAAGTGCATATTCCATCCCTCTCCCGAAGAGAAAATATTATGGTTTATTTTGAGATCAACAGTCACAGCTGAAGGAGGAACAATTGCTAACGAAATTAAGCTAGTGTTGAGACCAGCCCAATCATCCTTCCAGAAATCAACCTTCTTCCCATTACCAATCTGCCAAGAGATGTTACTTAACATATCTGGCCAGACTTTGCATAAACTTTTCCATAAATGAGAATCATACGGTTTAGAAGATACCTCCTTTAACAACTCTTTATTTCTGCCATATTTAGCCACTAGCACTTGAGCCCACAGGTGGTCAGGGGATTGAATTAACTTACAGGCACATTTTTGCAGGAAAGCTTCATTTTGCTTTCTAAGATTGATGATCCCCAGACCACCTTGCTTTTTGTCCATCTGGAGCTGCTCCCACCTTACCGCATGGTGATTCCTATGATTATCAGTGTCTCCCCAAATAAAACTCCTTTGAATTCTTTCTATGTCATCACAGATGCCCTTTGGGAGAAGGCTATTCTGCATATGAAACATAGGAATAGCTGAAATGACTGATTTAGCTAATGTCACTCTCCCTGCCACAGACAAGCAGCTCTTTTTCCAGCCCTGGAGTCTCCCATTTACTCTGTCCATGATCTCTCCATAATGTAGTTTATTTATTCTTCCATGCTTCATTCTATAGCCCAGGTATCTGCGAATGTTCCTAGTATGTGCAAAGCCACTTATCTCCACAATAGAATTAGCCAGCTCAGAAGAAACACTCTTAGAGAAGAAAATGTTTGATTTGGGGTAATTAACCTTTTGCCCCGACATGTCACCGAAGATTGCAAGACAGTTCAGAATAGTCTTGATCTGATTGATGCTAGCTTCACCGAAAAGAAGCAAATCATCTACAAAAAGCAGGTGAGATATAATTGGACCACCTTTTCCAGCTTTCATGGGCTTCCACTCCTCTCTATTAATGCAGTCAGCAATTAAATGAGACAGCTTCTCCATACACAGAACAAAAATATAGGGAGATATGGGGTCCCCTTGTCTAAGGCCTCTGTTAGGAGAAATTATGCCTGACTTAGCACCATTCCAAAGGATTTCCAGCTCAGTAGTAGAGATGCAATGCATGATGAGATTCACAAATTGATCAGGAAAACTAATCTCCTTAAGCACTTTATGGATGAAACTCCAGGACATGCGATCATAGGCTTTTTCGAGATCAATCTTTATAGTAAAAAAGCCTCGTTTACCTTTCATTCTATTCATAGAATGAACATTCTCCTGAGCAATAACAATATTGTCTTGAATTTGCCTATTGGGGACGAAGCTGACTTGGTGAGGGGAGATGAGCTTGTTTAGAATGGGTTTCAGCTTCCCAACAATAATTTTACTGATACCTTTATATAACACTGAGCAGAGAGCTATAGGCCGAAATTGAGAAATTCTCTCAGGTTTAGCAAGTTTTGGAATTAAGACAAGTAAGGTTTTATTGAGAACCCTAACATCACCTGGATTCTTCCAGATATGAGAGGCACACTCTACCACTTGCTTCTTCAGGAGATCCCAATTTTTTTGGAAGAAAAGAGCTGGGAATCCATCAGGGCCAGGAGCTTTGAGACCACCCATGGAAAAAAGCCTCCTTAATCATAAGATCAGATATGGGATCATTAATCAACTTCAGATCAGATTCAACAAGGCCAGGCCAGTTAACACTAGTGACAGCCCAAGGTCTATTACAGTTTTCTTCTGCGAACAGGTTATTGAAAAAACCTATAATAAGCTTCTTCAGATTTCCTTCTTCTCTAACAGGATGACCTTCATCATTTTTTAATTCTAGGATCTTATTCCTAGCTCTCCTAATGATAGTAGTAGTATGATAAAATCTAGTGTTCCGATTTCCATCTTTTATCCAATTGCATCTAGCTTTTTGAAACCAAAGAGCTTCTTCTTGATTCAAAACTCAGTTCAGTTCTTCCTGGAGGGCCTTGTCTAGGTCTGAGTTAAACTGATCCAAGTGGTTATTGGTATTCAGTTGAATTTCATGCAACTTATTAAGTAGGAACTCCTTTCTAATCTGAATACACCCAAAAACCCTTTTATTCCAAGACTTTAAAGGGTTAACCAGTTCATACAAGCTCTGGTTAATTTTAAGATGAGGTTTCCAAACAAATTTGAGAAAGTGGGAAAAGGAAGAATGCTCAAGCCAAGCCACCAGAAATCTGAAAGGCTTGTCCTTCTTACCATCTTCTTTTGTAGACAAGGTTAGGAGCAAAGGATTATGATCAGAATTAAGCCTGGGCAAGGATCTCACATAAGCATCATCAAAAGCAACTCTCCAATCTGCATTTACACAAACTCTGTCTAATCTTTTGAAAACCCTGTCAAGATGAAGCCATTTAGGGCCCTTCCAGGTAAACTTAGAACCTTTACAGCCGAGATCCAAAAGATTGCAATCATTAAGGAAAGAGGAGAATTTCTGGCATCTAGCAGTATTGACAGGGGCTCCACCTTTTTTTTCATTAACTGAAGCAATTTCATTGAAGTCTCCCATTATGACCCAAGGACCACCCACAATGTTTCTAATCCTCTTAATATTTGGCCATAGCTCCTCACGAATATCCTCCCTAGGATTGGCATAGACCACAGTTAAGAAAAAAGAATTCCCTGAACTAATCGAGCAATACATGTGAATGAACTGGCTATTTTTTTCTATTATCTCTATATTGAAAGCATCTTCCTTCCACATGATCCAGATACCACCTGAGAAACCTACAGCTTCCTCTAATTCAAAATTATTGAAACCCAGCTGTTTAATCTTTTTCTGAGCAATAGCCCCACTAATTCTCGGATCTAAAATAGCAACCAAGACAACCTTATATTTCCTTACGAAATTACTTAGGGATGTCTTGAAAGATTTCTTTGCAGCACCCCTACAATTCCAAACTAGGCAATTCATTGGATAACTAGATCATGGTCAGGGTTACTGAGCCCCTGAACACTCTCTATCATATGAGCAGCTTCATTCATGGTTGAATTTTTTTCCATCTCCATTCCATCTGTCCCCTCTTTATCAGGAGGTTCCCCTTTTTTCAATTGAACATCACTACTAGATTGAGTAGTATCCATATCCGAAGGCTTGTTATCCTCCATACATAGATCACCGCTAGTAGTTTGACCAGGCTTATCACTAAGATTAGAATCAGCAATCTTATCACACAGATCCTTCTCTACCTCAATCAGAATAGGCTTTTTTCCAAGGCGGCAAACCAGAATCGTGTTGACATGATTCTGAGGACGCAGTTTAGTGAGATTACTGGATGAAGGGAGCTCTACAGAGTTAGAGCTTTTCCCTACTGACTTAGAAGCAGTAGTGAAAATAAAGGATTCTGTCTTCTCAGAAGATTTAGGCTTATAGATTGACTTACCAGCAGTCCTTTTCTGAGCTGATGGAGATTTCCTGATTGGAACCTGAGGCTTAGTCTTGAGAGGAGTAGCCCCTTCATTCTCCTTGCTCACATTCGTTCTAGCTCCCACAACTGAATTGCTATTGGTATTTTTCGGAACAGCTGGACCAGGATTGATCACAGGCTCTTGTTTAGCCTGACTGGAGCCTCTTTTATTGGAGATATCATCTCCAAAAGCTCTATTCGCCTTTCCTTCAGATTTCTTTGGATGTTGGTTCTTTGGGAATTTTTTCTTTTGCACTACCATCCAAGGTCCCACACCATGGTTGGCAATAGGTGGCACTTTTTCAACAAATGGTTCCTGTGTGTTACTGCTCTCAGCAGGTTTAGTAAAATCCGGACATTTTTCAGAATTATGTCCATATTTTCCACAATGAAGACAAATTAGGTACAATCCTTCATATTCCACCTTAAATACTTCCTCTTCCAATATGAATTCCCCTCTCAAAGGTTTAGAGAGGTCCAATTCAACACAAACCCTCGCAAACTTTCCTCTATCACCCAGTGAAGTGGTTTTATCAATCTTAAGAACTTTACCAACAGAGTTTGCAATCATCTTTAAAACAGGGATAACACAAAACTCAAGAGGTATACCTGGAAGACGAATCCACGCAGCCACACGATGGATATTTGCTTTATGGGGGTTGAAAAAGGGCTCACATCTTCTTATTGCCAGATAATGACCCATCAGCACCCAGGGACCTCCATTTAAGGCCAGATTAAGATCCTCCAGGCTCGAGAATTTCACGGAGAAGAAGTCATTCCCCAAGTCAGCTACTATGATGGAACCTGATTTTGCCCATAAGCTGTCCAGCTTGTTTTTCATATACATGACCCCAACCTTTTTCCCCAGCAACTTTACAATAATTGCATTTTTCCAGGGGCTTCTAAGCCTCTGTTTTGCTTCTTTTGTGCAGCGAAACCTGACTGAGCCGTCTTCCCCATATATTGTTTGAAAACCCAGCTCATTTATGACACCTAATTTAGGGTCCAGGGGTTCGCTATTATCATCATCTAGCTCTTCATGCCAAGAATCGTCCTCCCCCAACAAGCCACCTTCCGATCGAAGAGCCTCCGCGAACGACTTGGGTTTGCCTGACGGAACCCGGTCCATCAGATTTCCCAAACTTGCTCCTCGATTGGATGAATCAGGGGAAAATTCCTCCCCATTCTTGGATCTATTGATACTCTTTCGCATGCCATCTCGAGAATCAGATTCAGAAAATTGAGATCCACCTTGTTTTTCATTCAGAACACTCATATTTGCCCTAACAGAGAAGAAGAAAAAATGCGCGTGTAGTGCACGCTCACCTAACCCATCGAGAAAATCTAAGACCGAATCCTTTCTACTAAATGAAATATGAAAGACGAGGGAATGAATATTTTTTATTTTTTTTTTATTTTAAGGTGAAACGGTTGGCATAATTTTTGTTGATAGAACATTCGCACAAGTGTCGTTATTCTTTATATAGAAAAGTAGTACTCTTGACACAAAGTATTCAATACAAATTTCCCAATAGTTTAAATTATGTTATCCCACTTAAATTATAGGGAAAGTTTAAAAATCCTCCAATAATATTGCTTTGAATCATTTATATCTTGATTAGAAAATTAAATAAATATACTTATTTCACTCTTCTTAAAAGAAAAAAATAAATTGATAAAAAATAATAATAAGACCAAATATTACGAAAATTTAAAACACTTAATAAAGGACTAAAAAAACAGCAAAAATGTATAAAAAGAAAATAGAATAAGAATAAAAAAATAGAAGAAACCAAATGATAGTAACTCAGTTGACCCATGCCGCAGGGAAGCTAAGCAAGTGGTGGTGAGAATATGTATTCGATCCTTTCCGATATAATCTTTGGGTGAGATGGGTTTAAACCTTTAATCCTGAACCCGCCCTTAGTAGAATTGCTTCCCTAGTGGAGGATACTTATGATTTATTAAAAATAAAAAAATAAAGAAGAAGAAGAAATTAAGACTATATATAATAAAAATCAACTGACAGAAAAGATTAAAAATAAAAAATAAAAAAGTCCAAATAAAAAAACAAAAAACAAAAAACAAAAATATAGAAGAAAAATTTAAGATAAAAAATAAAATAAAAAAGAAATCACAGTTATGAGATTTTAATATATTTAGTTTTATTCTTTGCCCTTGGTCTATTTAATTTTTTTTATTTAGATATGTTTGTTCTTTTTTTCTATTTTTATTTTTTAGTATATTTTATTCTGATTTTCTTCTGGATTTTTTTTAGTCTTGTGTCATCCCATTTACTAAATATTTTCGTAAAAAAAAAATTAAAGAGAAAAAGAGAGAATAAAATGGATATATAAAAAAGACCAAACATATCTAAATAAAAATAATAAATAGATTGTTTACCAAAATAAATAAATAGACCAAGGACGAAAAAAATTAGAAAAAAGCAAATATATTGGAAATTCATAAATGTGATTACTTTTTCTTCAATCTTTTTTGCTTTATATATATGAGAAATGTTATATTTACAACCTATTTTTGTTTATAACTTCTTTTAACTATATCTTAACCGTTGATTTCTGGCAATCAACAGTTAAGATTTTCGCAAATCAAATTTATTAATTAATTATTAATTTCCAATAAATAACAACCGTTAATTGGCGAAAATCAACGGTTAAGATATGGTTATAAGAGTTTCTAAACTATTTGGGTTATAAATATAACCCCTCCCTATATATATATTTGATTTTTTTTTTTACTATTTTTTTCTTTGTATTTTATTAAGTGTTCTAATTTTTCATAATACTTGATCTTTTTTTTTTCTTTTTTATCACTTTATTTTCTTCTAAGAATAGTAGAATATATATACTTAGTTAATTTTCTAACAATATTAAAGAGAAGTGTGAATATAAAAAAACTACAGAAAATTAAGTGATTAAAAAAACGTATAATGTAATTAATTCAAAGCAATGCCACACAAGAGTTTTTGAACTTTTTCTTACTACCAAAATTTTCTACTACCAACTTATTACCTATCTAATCACCATTGAATCAAAGAGAGAGAATGTTAAAAAGTTTTTGAAAAAAGAGAAAATGGTGATCCAATGGTGATTAGATAAGTAGTGAGTTGGTAGTAGAAGATTTTGTTAGTAAGAATATCCCTCCTCAAATTATATAGCCACAAAATATTTTTCTGTTAACATCGAAAGGAAGGAGGGAAGTACGGCAATAGCAAGAGTACGAACAAACTATGAAGCGATTGTTTGTACATTTAGGCTTTGTTTGGGAGTTGGTTTTAGGAGGGGAATGAAAGGAAAGGGAGGGTTTTAGTAAGTCCTCCCCTTGTTTGTGAGTTTAAAAAAAGGAGGGAAAGGAATTGGGGGTTTATACTAAACCCTCCAAAACCCTCCTTCTTCCTAAAATTAAAGTTTCCCCAATTTGGGGGTTTGAGGAGGGAAATATTAAAAATTACTTATCTACCCTTAGCATTAAAATGTAAAAACTACATAATTGTGAATCATTGTTAAACGTGACATTATTAGAAAAGTCTCAAATACCAACAAAATTTATCGACCAAAAAATTTTCGTCAAAAATAGTGATGAAATTTTTGATGAAAATCACATACGTCAAAAAAATTTCGTCAAAACTAAAGACGAAACAAGATTTTGTCATAATCACTGACATAAATTTTTTACGGGAAAGAATTCAGTCAAAACTATTGACGAATCTAAATTCCGTTGAAACTTTCAACGAAAATATTTTCGTCCAAAATTTGATGAAACACATCTCTACCGAAAAGTTTCGACGTAAAACAATTACGTCTAAATTTTTCACGGAAAATATTTCCATCAAAATTTGAGACTAAAAACATTTCTGCAAAAGAATTTGACAATTTTTTTTTGTCAAAATTCTTTACATAATCTAAATTTCGTCAAAATATTTCATCAAAAAACATATTCATCGAAATTTTTGACAAAAAATATTTCCATCAAGATTTTCAATGCAACACATTTCCATCGAAATTTTTTGCTGGAAAAAAATTTCATGAAAATTCTTTACAGAATTTACATTCCGTCAAAAGTTCTCGACGAAAATATTTTCGATAAACTTTTTGACAAAAACTTTCAGTTGAATATTTAATGAAACACATTTTCATCGAAAATATTCGATGGGAAATATTTTCGTCAAATTTTTTGATAAAAAATATTGCCATCAAGATTTTTAACGGAACACATTTATGTCAAACAATCTCAACAAAAAGTTTTTCCGTAAAAAAATTTGACGAAAAATATTTCGATTAAAATGTTTGACGAAAAAAATATTCTGTCAAAATTCTTTACAGAATCTAAATTTTGTCGAAAGTTTCGAATGAAACATTTCCCTCAAAATATTTGACAATTCCGACAAAATTTTCTTCACAACACATTTCCATCGAAATTTTGAACGAAAAACATTCTGTCAAAATTTTTGACGAAATATTTTTTTTCGTTTAAAGCATTTCATGGAGGAAATCATTTTCTCAAAACTTTTCCCAGAAACTAAATTTCGATAGGAAATTTATTTTTGTAAAAGTTTTCATCGGAGAAAAATTTCTGTCGCTTTTCGACGAAGAGTATTCCGACGAAAAAAAATTGTGACAATTTTCGTAGCTTGCAGCTTAGAAATTTCATAAGAAATATTATCTTTTTTAATATTGTGAAAAGTACATAAATAATTTTGTTAGAAATTTTAAATTTAATTTAGTTTGTAAAATATAATAATTATATTAATTTTAAAAATGGGTATAATAGTAAAAAGATCTCATTAACCCTCTTGCCATTTTTTAACTCCCAAACAAGGGGAGGGAATACCCTCCAATTTCCTTCCCTTCCTTCCCCTCCCTCCCCCTTGGATCCCTTTCCTTTCCTTCCCCTCTAAACTCCCAAACAAAGCCTTAGTCAAAACTTTCTTTCCCTTGTTTGAGTTGGTCTTTCCTAACCTTATATGGGCATGTGCATGTCTTCCCGTTATTCTAATTTTTTTTGGTAAAAAAATATTAAAGTGAAAATCCAAAACATATATATATGGAAAAAAAAAATTTAAATTGTTAGGCACTAAAAATAAAAAATAAAAAATCTGTGCAGTGTAGCATATTCTCCTTTACCAGCAGAGCCAAATTGTAAGGTAGCAAATTCTAGTACCCATGCAGTTATACATCAATTGATGCAATTCCAATGTATCTGATGCAATCTGAATTGTAGCATATAATATAACTTTGTTACACTCAAATGAGCTCAATCTATTTATCAACAAATTTCAATAATTTAAACGAAGCAGCCAATCCTGAATAGCCAATTGTCATCAGGTGTGAACAATAAATGAGAGGTTGGTCTAATACATTTGGAATTTTTCCTTTGTTTTCAGAAAAACTTCTTCAGCAATGATGGCCTCATTACCATCAGCTCTTTTAATCTCTAACTGTGCTTTCTGATAGAATCCAGTACCTCGCAATGCATCTGCAATAAAATCATCAAACCCAATAGCAATTGCCGCCTCAGCCTTTGCTCCATAAACCAACCTCTGTTTGAAAATAATATTGTAATAAGTTATTCCTCAAAACAGGATAAAGTTGTTGTAAATGAGAAACATAGGAAAAAGCAGGCCATTCCAACCTTGATTCGAGAAAGGTGAATTGCACCAAAGCACATGGGGCAAGGTTCACAAGAAGCATATATTTCACAATCTGAAAGTTCTATCTGCTTAAGCTTCTTACAAGCCTGTAAATTGAAAGCACTGCGTTAATCATTTTTTTTTCCATTACATAAAGTTTGCTACATCTAAAGTATTTGAAAAAGGGACACGAAGCAAAACAATCAGTTTTTAGTTCTTTTGGAATTTAAGAGCTTATGAAGTCTCAGCTAGCCTTTCTAAAAACGAGATAGAGTGATTCTAGGTAGCAAAATGATGACTAATCATTAAGCTGTTGTTCAAAAAGTGAGGCAACAATATGTAAATTCTGGCAGAACTATTTATTTATTTATTTATTTTTTTGAAATTCTTCAGCATGATGCAGCATTTTCATCTGATTCACCATCTAGATATAAGAATTTAAAGAGACAACAGTACCCTGAAGCGTGCATAGCCTCAAATCATAAGTATAAGTATAACGTAAAATCTTGTCAAATCTTTCAGTAGCATATCTAATAAATTCAACAACAAATATTAACAGAGATCTAGCCACTTTCCAGCAGGTGTTCACTGAAACCATAGGACAAGAAGATAACGATCATGTTCTGCACGAATCAGATCTCAGAAATTGGGTGTCACGAACGGAACCTTTTTTATTTTTCTTGCACCGACGCAACTGAACATAAGTTCAAGACCCTTATTTGACCACTGTAAAATAAAATTTGGCCATTTTACATACTGCATTCGCGGGAATAGAGAAAAACAGGCATGTTTGTACATAAACAAATGATTCTAATGAGTGGTTTAACAGTTGCACACATTAAGCTAAAACCAATAGAGATGATAAAGTTTGAGTGGTATCTTTAGAAGCAGTGTCTGTTATGTTGATGCTTTAAATCCTTTAGTCATGTGAATTCTTAATCAGTAGATCTCGAGTCAACATCATAAAATAGCCACCTACAAACTGGATTCCTCTATATAGAGTTGTTTGGAAAACCTTGACAAATGATTCTATGTGACTATGGATATCCCCTTCCAAACATTTACAAGAATTAATAAGCATTGCATTCGAAGAATCAATAATCAAATGTGAGAAGACACCATATTGTGCAGTGAGTGATGAATGCTAATTCAGTCAGAAAAACACGAATTCAATACCGATATTTAACAAGAGAAAAGATGCATTTTCCTGCCATACAGGGAAATCATTTGGTTACTTATAATCTGACCTCTCTTATTGCTGTCACCTCTGCATGAGCAGTTGGGTCTGTGTTACTCAGAACCATGTTGTGACAACTAGCAACTAATTCATCATTACAAACTATAACAGCACCAAAAGGGCCACCATCTCCACAATCTACCCCTTTATATGCTTCTTCAACTGCTTTTCTTAAAAATTTGTGGTCTCTATCCTGCACAGCTATTAAGCAATGGCAACACCAGAAGAAAAGTAATAAGAGGCCAGTACAACATCGATCAGGCAAATCAAAAAACTCCAAATAGTTGCTTTTCATTTAAAAAAATAAAACCATATACATACATATATGTGCTTTGAAAGATTGGATACATAATTTGCTCATCAAGCCAATGTTTACCAACATGAATCATAAACTCATTTTTCTACTTAATGAAATGATGTGATAAGAAAAATTCTTAGAAATAACTAAGCCTAACCACAGCAGAATATCATGAAAGAGGAAAGAGCCTCAAATCTCAATGTCTCAATAAGTCAGCCATGGATACCTAAACAAAAAAAGAGTAAAACAAGAAAGCTGAAAATATGCATAAGCATTACCTTCCTTGTAACCAGCAAACGCAGAAGCTACTGAAACAGTTCCATCCTTAGTTTCCACCACTGCAATAATAAAGAAGGAAAATAATACATAAATTAACACAACGAAGTAAATTGAACATTGTTTTCTACACAATATTTGTTCAGCAGAATCATCCTCAACGATTTCCAAATAAGACCTATCTATATACAGCCAAACATGTTCTGTTGCAGAACAATTTCAAAAAGCAATGATCTTTTTTCAGACTGATTAGGACTTAATGCAGAGTGCAAACCAATGAAAAGGGTAAGCGAGAAAACCCCCAAAGTCATACAAATCCAAAAAATAGCAAATGAAAATGAAACCTTGGAATCAGGGAAAATTAAATTATGTGGTTGAAATAAAATCAGAACCCACAAATGGCAATGAAAGTGAGATATAGACAATACCGTTAACTTCCTCCATAGGAGCGTTCGATGCAATCGAGGAAGAACTTGTCGGAGAAACGACGAAAAGGGAAAGACGTTAGGTGAGATTGAGAAGGAGGAAGAACAAGAGCAACAATGTGAACGGTAAAGGAAAATGCGGTCCACGATTAAACAGAAAAGTGAACCGTACGTAAGGCATGTGAATGTCTATGCAAATGTGATTAAAATAAAGCACATGGGGATGATGATATTCACCACGATGACAATGACGTTCGCATTAATTTAATAAGAAATTAATAATTAGTATATAATAAGAATAAAGGATTTCTTCGGTGAAAATGACGTTATCTTGGGATAAAAATTAAGGTATTTTTGTAATTATAATATGTTATAGGATTATATTAATCTTTATAATTGTAATTTTTTAATTTTATAACTCTAGAATGAAGTCTTTTTGAGCTCACTGAAAATAACTTTATCTCCGGTGACAGAAGAAATATTTTTCCCACATAATAATATATGAAACTTGTAGTATATATTTTTACGTGTATATAGAAAATATCATTTATTAATTATTGAAAAAAAGGCGATGAATCAAATGGGTGGGGAACAAACGAAGCTTCCTTCTTTCGTATTTTGTCTCACTTGGCCCATAATTTGGCCATATTTTAATATTTTATTACAAACTTCTAACAATACAATGTATTGTATAATTATTTTTATATTAAAGAAAGGGAAAAATTATTCTTATGTCACATGATATAAATTTTCTTTTCTACACATCCTTCAATAATTGTGTCACAATTTTCTTATCTTTTTTTTATTTTTTCAGGTGATGGAACCCACTAATTTATCTCTATGACATGAAATAATTATTTCCTTTAATATAAGATTAATAAAACACTTAAACAAAAACTACATGTGATGTTCTTAAAAAAAAAATACTATACTAAAATAATTAGTGAGATGTGATGTGACGGTGGTTTGAGATTTTGAATCATGTGATTTGATCTCATGACTGTCCGACTTACCCATTACACACGTTGCTCTGCCACCCAATCATATTATGAAATTTTAGCAAGTTCAACTAAGTTTCTTAACGAATCACATTCGATGGGTCTTCCATTTTATTTTATTTAATTTTTTGTACATGATGGGTCTACCATTTTAGTTGGAAGAAAAATGAAATCTCTGAAAAAAAAAAAAAAAAGGCGGTTTGGTTGGTAAAACTTGAAATATGTTACTTGTAAAACTTTCAATTCTTCGCTACGAGTAATTTTTTTATGAGTTTATCATCTATTATTTAATATGATTAAAAAAAATTCCTACACACAATATTTTGTGAGACCCGCAACATAAAAAAAAAACTCTGACACGCAAAATGAATCTCTATCACATAACACAATCACTTTTTCTATAATATAACTCTTATAAAACTTTTTTTTTATTAAGAAGCGTGAGTTCTTGATGGAATTTGATATATCCTGGTATACTACCTAAAAAAGCATGTTTGTTTCTTTACATGTTTTTTTTTTTTTTTTTGCTTGATGACTTTACACGATACTTTTAATTTTTAATTAGTTGAATTGGATGTTCAATCAATTAACTCTTTTAGTCTATACACACACACACACAATACAATTAACTTGAGTTTAATCATAATTAGTTATTTTTTCGCTACAGGTTACAACCATTAACTATACAAGAATATATTTAAAGTATCTAATGACTGGATATTAAATCTCTAAGGACAAAAAAGCATTTGGGCTTTAATATTATTGTTGATTTAAAATTAAGAGATATGTAGCCCGAATATCGCATCAAGAACCAATCCAAGTCATTAAAGGTTCTAATGAGTCGCAATGGACACACAAGACTTCCAATAGGCTGTTATAGAATAACGGGCCTTGAGAATTTTGGTCGTTTTCAGAGCTTTGAATTTCAATAGAAGTGAATAATGGGCTTTGGCTTGCATTTGATATGCAATGCAGTGATTCTATTTTCTGCCGCTATTCCACAAGAATGATGATTCTTACTTTAGGATATACAAGGTTAAATTAATTTATAGTCCTGTATATTTTTTAAAAAATATTCGATCTAGTTCAAATATTAAAAAAAAAAAATTCAATTGGGCCATTAACTTTTTTCGGTAAAATAATCTCAAAAGCATAATTAAAAGTTTATAACAGTATTCTAATAACAATAGATCAATTGAATTCAGAAATCTATTTAAACTCTTGTGAAATTATCTGGATTATCACAAATTTTTTGGGCCCTATAATTTTTAATTTTTTTTAATAACCATTGAATGTTGTAGGCCTATTTTGAGAATTTTTTTGTTTTGGCTTAATAGTGTTTTGGTGCATTTTATTTTCAGTGGTTGTGCTGTGTGTGCATTCCAACCATCATTGTAAACTAGAAAATGGAGGAAATTATACCCCTCAAATGATGAACGACTTTAGTACTCTACCCTACCCAACTACTTAGAACTTAGCAATCTCGTTATAATAATCAAATAGTTGTATTATTATTAATTTTGTTGTTGTTATGTTACAGTTATTGTTTTAGGAAAGAGGATAAAAAAAAATAAGAATTGAACATGGATTCAGGAAGATCCCTAAAACAAAACTCAAGTAACCAATGAACAAATAGATATCTACGGGCACAGGAACCGCACATAGACATTTTAATTAGCGTTTTAATGAATACTAAACATTACATTACATGATTTAATTTATAGGTGATGGAAAGTGACGATCTTAAATAATCAATCATAATCCTCTGCCATCAATTATTAGCGGGAAGATTACCAAATCGCAAGTGGATTTTTGAAGGATTATTATTATATAGTTGTACGCATAATGGTATCTAACTTTTCCCTTTTCACACACAGATTAATCAAGAGCAACAAATAATATGAGTTGTGATTACAACCAAGACCTTTAGCAATGATTAGAAGAACAAGGCCAAAATCAAGAGAGTAAAGATATTGTGCCTAACTCCCAAGGTAGCTCAGTTGGCAACTGAACTAGTTCAAGGGTTTGCTTGGGTCGGGGGTTCAAACCCTGCCTCAAGCAAATTCTTGGAAAATTTTTGGGGGCCAGAGGATGTGCTTCCTCTTCGGTTGGGGGATTAGTCTGTATCCCGGTAGCGAAATTTAATGCACCTCCTGTTCCAATGAGGGGATAGCCTATAGGGCCGTACCCCGAGGGCAAGGTGATCGGAGGAGGTTGAATGGGTGGCAACTGAGCTCCTAAGGGTTTGTAGCGAAGCTTAATATACCCATTGTTCCAATGAGGGGTAGCCTTCAAGGCCGTACTCCGAGATAAGGTGACTGGAGTAGGTTGAATGATATGTTATACCAAAAAAAAAAAGATATTGTGCCTTGTATTTGATCAAATTCAATTTGTATTTGTACGAGATATACATATATACCAACTGTACTTCCCTTCAGGTTTAGGATCCCTTAAGAATTAAGATCTATAAAGTTAAGACAGCTTGATGGCACTCTGTTGGGAGAACAAGCTAAGAAGGTTTGATGGCACTTTATTGAAAGATATTATTATAAGCCTTCACCACACACGGTTATGGCTAGCTAGCTCTGCATAAAGATTAACAAGAATGCACATATACTAACAACAAATACATATACTATACTTGGTAAAGCATGAAAAGGAACCCCACAAAAGCTGGCTTTCGAATTTTCTTTTACTTCTAAATCTTCCCTTTCTCCTTTCTGATAAAATCAATACGGTACAAAGTACGCGGTCCAACTTTAACATGTTTCAAAGAAGTGGTTTATGTATTATTATAAGCAATTTTTTAATGCTTCTTAGGCATAGTTGCACTCCTAGCTAATAAAGATAGCCAAGATTTATTTCCCCCCATTCCAAACATCCTGTGTGAACGGAATAACACTAGATGGAGGGCTGTACACAACTCTCGTTTGACTACAACACCAACCAATTAATTATGGGAAAAATGTTTCTACATTTAATGTAGATAAATTATTTGTATTTATTCCTAAAACGATGTCATTTTGATATTGAAATCTTAAAAAATTATAAATATAAAGACTATTATAACCCTGAAATAAATCAAAATTACAAAAACACTATAATTTTTGTCTCAAAAATCAAAAAAACGTCGTATTGGGCTTAGTGCAGATAACTAATATGCAGTAACAGAAAAAGCGAACCCATTAATTATTATCTAATGATATATTTGAGATCCTCAGATACATTAATACACATTATTCAAATATTATCATTTAAAATTTTTTGGTTAACGAATAAATATAACATGAAAGCGTTAATAAGGCTTCTTGCACTTTGATTTTTCAGACACCCATCAATTTTAGGATTTTATAAGAGTTATGTTGTAGAAAAAGTGATTGTGTTATGTTATAGAGATTCATTTTGCGTGTCGAAGTTTTTTTTTGCTGCGGGCCCCACATATATATCTTCAATAAGAGTAAAAAAGTCTTACGTGCCAAACAAAAAACATAAAAATAGTCTTGGCTCTAGAAATGTTCTTTTTTACAACAAAGGAAAAAGGTAAAGAATCAAATAAAAGTAATATATAAGTTAGGTATAGGCAAAGTAGGATGGAATGACTGTAATAGTAATCTAGTAATGCATTTTCAATTCTAAATATATTAATTCAGTGGAAAATTCCATGTAACAGTTCAAACTTTCTAACAACAAAGACCTGTATTACCTTGTGGTCTAAGTACTTATTCCTCTCAGGTTCCAAGAAAGAGGAAAAAAGAAAAGAAAAGAAAAGAAGCCCACAGAAATAATTGGAGATAGTTGTGTAGATGGCAGAGGTAAAGTCACGTACACATTCAACAAAGTTAGGACTAGAGGCATTAATCTAATTCCGTAGGCATTATTTATATAAGAAAAAAGAAGGCATCTTTTGTGTGGGGAAACAAAGTTATGATAGTAAGAAAAGCAATGTTGGGTGTATCACCCTAGAGAGAAGAACTACTACTGAGGGTCAATTCAAAAGGAGAGGACAAGAATGCTTGTGCTTTTTTTTTCTCCAAGTTTTACATCCATCATAACCATTCTTATTAGTCATTTCAGGGAATCATGACCGTCCCTTTTGGCCGTATAACAGGTTCATGAGGAGCTGGTGCATGTGACTTTCCTGTACACTATAAATATAAGCACTGCTATTCCATGCTACTACCAACCAAACCAACCATCATAGAGAGACCTCACCTAGAAGGTTAGCTTAGAGCTCAAGTTTCCTTGAAAAAACCTGAAGGAGGATTTGTGAGTGTTAAGAGTGACTCTTACAAATCATATTCATTATCATCAGAAGAAGAGAGAAGTGAAAATGGGAGGGAAGAAGTCTTCATTTTGTGGCATGTTCAAGGCTTGTTTCTCAAGTGGAAGCAGGGATGATGAGTACTATTACGAAGACAGTGGAAGAAGAATGTTTGCAAGTGATGAGGATAGAGGACGTTGGGTTGCTGAGCCTGGTATTGATAGGAAAGCTTCTGCTTTCATTGCTAGATTCTATGCCTCACGAGTCACTGACTCTGAGCACCAATTTGCATCTTGAAATTTAAACACCTTCTTCATTGTTTTAATTCCATTCTTGCTATTAGTAGTGGTTTTTTAAATAACTCAGGCCTGTGTAACACTTGATTGCTATTACCTCTCTCCCAAGATCCTTTCCAAATGTAATGTAATCTAATCTAATGCTTACTTCTTTTGGTTTTGGTGATTTACTTGAGGTTTGGATCCAAACTTGCTAGCTGCAATAATGTGTGTGGTCATTTATAATGTAAAACTCATTCGTTCTTATTACAAGTTTTATTTGTTTTGCATCTTTTCTGTTTTTTTTTTTCTCCTATCACTTCCTTTTCTCATTCCATTTGCATGCTATTCTATTGAGAAAATATAATTACTTAAGAGCTTCTGTCACTGCATTATTTATATATGTTTAGGCCAAGTGAACGATTTATAACTTTCCAAGCTATGGATCATGGATATCATTTACTATTATTAACATAAATTTACTGCTGTTGATGTTGATCAGAATCGACCGTAGTAGTTTCTTCTTTTTTTCCCCTTTCAAATCATGTACATAGTAGCACAAAGGGCTTAATTTTGTAATAGTCGAATTTCAATACAAGGCCAATCCTAGTAGCTTACCTAAGTAATTAATAATTATCCTAATGATTAATTATCCAGTGGCCAAGACCACATTAGAGATAATCCCTACGTACACAATTCACCAAACCAGACTACTTGCAAGCACTCAATCAATTTGCATTCATTACATTTTCATCTTAACTCTTATTATTTATGACTATTTCATCAGATTTATGTATTTCAAGATCTTGTTTTATTTTGGCTAGTTTTTTTTTTTCTTAAGGGTATGCTCTAATTTTATTCCCTTTTTGGTCGTTGTAAACTCCATTTCCCATTAATGAAATCAAGTAATTTCTACCAACCATATTGGTTTAAACTTTTTGCCCAATGATTTAGTGTCTAACTTTTAACTTCATAGTTTTTTGGTGTGAACTTTTAACTTGGTTTACTTACATCAAATGAGTAGATTCTCATCCTTTGAATCAATCGTTCATCTTTTTGGACAACAGTTACTCTTTTCTCATTTATCCAATAATCTGTTATGGAGCACCACAAGCTTATCCCAGTGCCCAATAATCTGTTATGTTGATAGAAGTTCTTGATATCTCCCTTCATTTTAGCTATCTTTCGCAACTTTATTCCATGGTCCTTTTGTCAAGAAAATATCATAACCTTTTTAACGACAAAAATAATATTTTAATTTCAAAATAGTTAGTGGGATGGGGGTGTTATTTATCATCTATAATTTGAACTCCACTAGTATACTCCAAACAGTATGATGCTGCTAATGTTGTATTTGGAAAATTGGAACAAACAAAAGAAACTGGAGACAGTACATTCTGTTAAATTGGAAAGTAGAATAAATTTGGGTTCTGGCAATAATTATATATGAGTAGTTATTCTTGTTCTTTACATAGATGATGATCAAAATTATCACTGTGTAATTATAAATATTAAAAACAGACTTACTTAGAATCAGATGATGAAACAGAACAGACAGAATGATAAATGTAGTATCAGAGGAATAAAATCCGAGCCCATAGAACGTGTCTCCTTAAGACAATTTGCCCCCTCACTGATGCCAAAGGTCGATGGACACTTGTCTCGCAGGATAGAACGGATTTCGTCTGAAGAATGGTGGCACTACCAATCAACAGCCCAAACGAACACAACAGAATGCCAGAGGAGATCACACTGGTCACGATGAACCGTCGCCGGCGGCGTACCGCCGTGTCTGACGGCGGCGAACGGGTGTGACCGGTGACCGTTCCAACGAACAGGTACAACCGGTGACCGGTTCGGCGAACAGATACAACCGCTGACCGGTTCGCGAAAAGAAAGAACCGGCTCGGTTCAAAATTGCTCAAAAAACTGGCGGGTAGAAACGTTTGGGATAAATGTGTATTAAAAACAGACTTACTTGGAATCAGATGATGAAACAGAACAGACAGAATGATAAATGTAGTATCAGAGGAATAAAATCCGAGCCCACAGAGACAATTTTCCCCCTCACTGATGCCAAAGGTTGATGGATACTTGTCTCCCAGGATAGAACGGATTTTGTCTGAAGAATGGTGACACTACCAATCAACAGACCAAATGAACACAACAGAATGCCAGAGGAGATCACACCGGTCACAATGAACAGTCGCCGGCGGCGAACGGGTGTGACCGGTGACCGTTCCAACGAACAGGTACAACCGGTGACCGGTTCGGCGAACAGATACAACCGCTGACCGGTTCGCGAAAGGGAAGAACCGGCTCGGTTCAAAATTGCTCAAAAAACTGGCGGGTAGAAACGTTTGGGATAAATGTGTATTAAAAACATACTTTCTTGGAATCAGATGATGAAACAAAACAGACAGAATGATAAATGTAGTATCAGAGGAATAAAATCCGAGCCCACAGAACGTGTCTCCTTAAGACAATTTCCCCCTCACTGATACCAAAGGTTGATGGATACTTGTCTCCCAGGATATAACGGATTTTGTCTGAAGAATGGTGGCACTACCAATCAACATACCAAATGAACACAACAGAATGCCAGAGGAGATCACACCGGTCACGATGAACAGTCGCCGGCGGCGAATGGGTGTGACCGGTGACCGTTCCGACGAACAGGTACAACCGGTGACTGGTTCGCGAAAGGGAAGAACCGGTTTGGTTCAAAATTGCTCAAAAAAACCGGCGGGTAGAAACGTTTGGGTTTTAAATTTTTGCACAAAAAATTAAAAAATAATCTATATTAGACACAACCGAGCTAGTTTGACGGCATTGCGCGGTGGTCCAAAGCCCACCTAGCTCCTTTCCCTCCCCAAAATGTGTAGTGACCCAAAGGGCCAATCTAGGAGAGTGAGGTGGGAGCTTATAAACTCTCCAACTTCCTACTACTTGTCCAATGTGGGACTTGTTAATACCCACACACCTCTTCATCTTTCCCACTTCTTATTCATAACGAATGGATTATTGTTCATACATTCCAACAATTCTTGCAACAAATTAAAATAGATTTGCAGTTTCTGACAGGAATATGATAACTACGTACACATATAATTCGGTTTGCTTCAAATACCAAAAAGTAAACTAACATATTTGTCAATTTTATTTTTCAAGCCTGGATAAAAAAAAAAAACAAGTTTGAACTCTTGTGCTGATTCTGGGGTTCACTTTAGAAACCATCGGCAAAGGTTGAATGGAATCATCAATAAATGCATATCAGAATGACAAGATACCAGTTTACATATTGGAATATCATTCCAGCATCTTGTTCATCAACCAATGTCTATCCTTTGAATCGTAATGTTCTCAGTTCCGGCTTCTAAGTACAAAGCAACTTTCAATGCCGGGAATACTACTCAATTATATATTCACTTCTTAATTCTTACATCATTTCAGTCCAAATTATATACTAAATACTCAGTAAACTATAGTACAGATAACTATCAACTCACTCGTGTTTTACTTTTTCTCCATATGGCATGAAATTTTACAACATTTGGTGGAAATTCAGAGAGGTATAGTACTCTTCTTATTCAGCCTTGAGATTCTAACTTATCCTGGTCAGTTTGACTGCAACTAGAAAAATCATATCCTTATTGTGTACTGGTGGAATCTGATTTGGAGTTATCAGATTGACAACAATTATATATATTGAGGTAATACATGTACTAATTGTTTGCATCCTGTAATGTAAATTTTAGGCAGAGGGTATCTTTGATTTGTTTGCTTGTTAATCTAGTAGGACTGATGTTACTCCCAAGAGTCAAATAGCATCTGGGACAATGGCATAAACAGCTGAACTGATGAAAAATTAAAGACCATACTGAAAATAGTTTGGCTTCTGTTTCCCTTGATATGCTCTCAAAAGGCTTCTCATTACATATGTTAGAGTATAATATAAACTATTAATGTAGCCTCATCCAACGGCTTAAGTTTTTGGGTGAATTGATTTTTTGCATGGTATCATCTTCGCCCCCCCCCCCCCCCCCTCCTTTTCTTTATAGAATTTTTTAGCACAAGTAGGTTGAACCTAATGCATCATCCACCTTTCAAGTCCAATAGACTCCCTTGTGAGTAGCGTATTAGAGTATAATATAAAATATTAATGTCGCCGCCCCCATTTTCTTTGTAGAATTTCTTAGCACAAATAAGCTAAGCCTGATGCATCATCCACCTTTCAATTCTAATGGGCTCTCTTGTGAGGAAGCATATTAGAGTATAATATAAAACATTAATGTAGCCTCATTCAATAGCTTAAGCTTTTGGGTGAATTGGTTCTTTAGAACATATATTCATATTTGAAATCATAAAGCATTCTGAAGTGTATAACTTTAGCAGCAATAGATAAATAGCTTGCTTCTTTCTTGTGCTAGATTTTGAATTTAGTACTTCTGAAAAGGATTGTGTATCCATGATTTTATCTATTCGCTGTAACTGAATTGTGATTAATTAAAGATGTAAAAGGGCATAAAAAAATTACTCATCAGTTATCCAAATCAGGTAACTAGTCTTAGCAATTTGAATAGTATAGAGGAACCAAATGCTTATGGGGTCCAACTCATAACTTGTCTAAACAATGTAAGCACCACAAAAGTGACTCAAACCCTAAACAAACAAAAAAGGGGGAATTGAAATTGAAAAAAGAAGAAAGAATAGTCATGGGGAAGGAAGAAGACAGTCTATATGGCTATTTTGGTGTAACATAAGAAAGGTTTTGAGTACTACTACTAGTCATTAATTTTCTTCTAGTAATAAGTGAAAAAAACAAAATATAAAAATCCATGCTAGCATGCCACGCTAGAACCTAGAAGTAGTAAAATGGGTTCGTTTCCTACCTAGGTAGCTACAAGGAATTAGAGCCATCTAAATTAATATGAAGCATCTCTTTTTCCTTGGGTCCTTTTATGATCTTTAAGCGCACTTGGCTCTTCCATTTGAAATGGTGGTTTAGTAGGTGTGTGCTGTGCACCATTCGATTGGGTTCGATTTTATATACGAACTGAATATGTGGTTTAGGTAAGACTTAAGACAAACTCAAACCGTTTTAGAAATTAATGAAGTGATCGGGAGTGATTTGATTTGATTAGGTTAAATCTCTACTTATAACTGAAGTTTTGGATTTAGACATCGGTTTCATATAATTTTTTTTTTAATTTCTTATTGTTCCAACTATCGCTAATTTATGATTGACTCAAGACTAAATCATTCTTATTAATTAAGAAATTACTGATTTTTAATATAATTTTAATTATAATTTTATTATTACTATATTATATTATTATTATTATTATTATTATTATTATTATTATTATTAATTTGGGATATTACAGCACAGTATTTACTGTTGCTGCGGTTAAATCTCTACTTATAACTGAAGTTTTGGATTTAGACATGGGTTTCATATATTTTTTTTTTAATTTCTTATTGTTCCAACTATCGCTAATTTATGATTGACTCAAGCCTAAATCATTCTTATTAATTAAGAAATTACTGATTTTTAATATTATTTTAATTATAATTTTATTATTACTATATTATATTATTATTATTATTATTATTATTATTAATTTGGGATATTACAGCACAGTATTTACTGTTGGTGCATAACCCAGTGACCTCGAAATCAAATTTACAGCACATTGCTTACCAAAAAAATTTACAGCACATTGTTGCTCTTTCCACAACAGAGGCATAATATGTAGTTACTGAAGTTGTGAAAGAGGCATTATGGCTTAAATGTATAATGGGTGAGTTAGGATTAGGTAATATCATATCTGAGGTATTTTGTGATTCACAAAGTGTCATACAATTGTCTGTGCATATCATGAAACAGACTTTATTTCATAATTTCATAAGGGATATTATGTCTGATGGGTTGTTAAATTCAGTATTATTAAAACCGGACCGATCTAGTTGGGTCGACCAGAGAACCGGTCATATAACTGGTTTGGTTGAAGTAATGGACCGGTCATGTATCAGAACCGGTGTGACCCGGCCCGACTCGGCTGGTTTTCATGAAAATTGGTGACCCGGTCGGTTAACCGGTGATCTGGCCCAGTCCAAAAAAATTCAAATTATGTATTTTTTTTTAAAAAAATCATAATGAACATATTTGAATATTATTTTACTTATTGACTTATATAAGTTATGTACCTACAACACTAATATTCTCTCAATTATGCACTATCCATAAAAGTTTGATTTGATTTATAATTATAAATGTCATTTTCTGAATTAAAATCTCGTATCACGATCATTATATTTTTGTTCGATCTTTTATTGGATAATAATATATGATTTATTATTTTTTTATTAAAATATTTGAAATTTGTATCATTTTTTTAGATATTTCAATATGTTTAAATTTTTTTAATATATAAAATATATAATTATCGGTCATGCAGTTGAACTAGTGACCCAGTATCTTAATTGGGTCAATGAACGAGCCGATTTTAATAACATTAGTTAAAATCGTGAAGATTGCATATGAAATCAGAGGAGGGATATTCTTACTACCAAGATTTTCTACTATCAACTTACTACCTATCTAATCACCATTAGATCAATATTTTCTCTTTTTTCAAAAATTTTTTAGCATTCTCTCTCCTTAATTCAATGGTGATTAGATAGATAATAAGTTAATAGTAGAAAATTTTAGTAGTAAGAATATCCTCCCTCCTGAAATCAATCCTGCTAATATAATTGTTCCTGATAACAAGTTTCAAGCAGCGTTGGAGTTGCTGCATATCAGGTCTGTATAATTTTTTTTTTTCTTTTTGAAGTCTGTGCGTGGTTCGTTTTAAGTATTGTGCATGTGTGTGCTTTGTGCGTGTGTTCGGTTTTGTGTATGTAATTGTTTTGCTTTGTTACCATATTGCAAAATGGCTTCGGCCGGGTTGAATTTTTCAACCTATTTCAGAAGTGGGTGAGCCAGACTCATTTATTGATGGGTTGATGGTGGGCATAGGCAGGCCAAGACGGGTCAGTGTAAAATAGATTCGGGCTGACGGACCAACCCACCAAACGGGGCGAGGCGGGTTGAATTTTTCAACTCACTTTCAAAAGCGGGGTGGGGTGGACTGATTCATTTTTTGACGGGTTGATGGCGGGATGGGGCGGGCTGCCCACTTTGCCACCTCTACATATTCTCAGGCAAGTTATAGGAAAGTTCATGGCGGGGGATTATTGTTAATGGATTAAGGTTATATGATCTTATCATGTCTTAACTCAAAATTTTAAGGAATTATTTTTATAAGTTCTTTTATTTATGGGTAAAATGTGTATCATTTTAAAGGACGTAAAGTTGTGCCATTTTAAGTGAGAGAAAAAAAATAAATAAATGAGGAGAGAGATTGGACAAAAAAATATAAAGGTTTGGGTCCCACCTCTTTGTGAGAGTGAAATGACATAAATTGTGTCATTTAAAAGGACAAGTAATTTTCCCTTTATTTATAGGGAATAACATCTATCATTTTAAAGGATATAACCAAGGTAGTCAAACTAGAAATTTTACCTCAAATCGGAAAGGGAATAAAAAATCGTAAATCGTAAAATCGTAATACAAATCGTAGATTTTATATGCACTCTAAAATTAAAATTTTATATATATATATGCTTATGTATAAAAAAAAATTCGAAAAGATGGACAACCTGCCACTATCTTTATACATTTGCATACAATTGTTACATTCTAAGGGTCTAAGCTAATAAATCATTCAAGTTATTATCATCGAAGACACTCTGTTCCATATGATCTTCAACTACATCATTCAAAATTGTCTTCATCTAAACTTTCATCATGAGATAAAGTTCCTTCATTTTCCACCCTCCATTTATTTTCGGATGAAACATCAACAATACTATATTCAACAGTTTTCTAACTTGCTTAACATCATTCAAATAGTTAAAATCGGGATTTAAATCTTAAAATCGGGACTTAAGTAAATGTCTAAATCGGGATTTATATTGGAAATGATTTTAAGTGAAGTCTGAATCGTTTTAGTAAAAATAAATCGTTAAAATCGGGATTTTAATATTTAAATCCATATTTTAACTACCATGGATATAACCATATGTCATTTTAGATGTTAACCATTAGATTTTCGTCCATCAACGGTTATAATTAATTGGATCAAAATTACTAATTAATTAATAAAAAATTTGACCCATTAAGTTTGACCCAATAAATTATAATCGTTGATGGACGGAAATCAACAGTTAGGATCTAAAATGACATATGGTTATATCCTTTAAAAAGATATATGTTTTTTACTTACTTACATGCACTTCACTTTCATTTAGCCTATTATCAATTAATGTGAAATTTATCACACTTAATTATCTCAACAGTTATGAATTACGATTACTAAGGACCTCGGGAACATGAAGGGGGTAGGGCGTATGCCGAAAGGGACGGACGTAACTCGTTCTGTACGGGAAGAAAAAGTCGCTATGAAAAAACCCATGCATTTATTTGAGGATAACTCGAAGACGCTTTCAAGTGAGTGAACCTCTAAGGTAGTTCAGTGATCTTCGGGAATGAAACTAGTTCAATGAACCTATAAGGCAAGGGATCTCACTCGATGGAAAATGACTTGATGCAGTAAGTACGCATTTTCAGCTGTCTCATATAGATATGGATTCTTTCCCTCATCTCATTCTGAAGTCAAGTCAGGAGTAAAAGCAGTACATGGATCGGAACTATCAGTCGAATAATTGGGGGCATGAGGTACGGATATAGAAAGTGTGCAGCGGACTCATCAGCCTATTTGGAATGGAATTCGACTAGTTCACTTCTAGGGTTCGTTAATTTTGTTTTTTTTTCATTATTTTATGTTTTAAAAAAATTATTACACATGTAAAATAACGTGTTTGATGAATTTTATTTTGATAATAAATTTAAATTTATTATGGAAGCAGCACTAACTCCAACCGAGGTGGCAACTTAACTCCATTTAGAAATTTTTTTTTTCCAAAAGTTATTATTATTTTGTTAGAAAAAAACTCTTCTTAAATAAATTCCGTTTGAATTTCTGCTTTTAAAACAAACATAAGTCATAAAAAGCTAAAAATTGCTTTTTTTGAAAGCTAAAAATTTTAACTTCTACAAAAGCAGAAGTCAAAAGTCAAATGTTTTTTTTTTTAGAAAAAATATTTTTTTTTAAAATCTAAATATGGATATCACTATATGCATATATACACTCCCTTTTACTCTATGTCTATTTTTTTTTTTTTTTTGGTACACAACAGGGGTAAGCCCCAAAACAGGAAAAAAAAACAAAAGCAAAGAAATACAATAGTAAACCATCAACCTTAGCAAAAAAAAAATAAGTCACATCTCTGAAGATCTAAAATTTTATTTTTGTAGAGCTTCATATCACGTTGCAAAAAAAAAACTATATCATAGTTTACTAATATTTTTGTATTTCAAAAAAAAAAAGATTTACAAATCCAATATATACAAAAGATGTTAAGTTACAAATAATCAGGAAATAGATTTTCAACTATAACTTTACCGAAAACCGATCCGATACAATCCAAACCGAAAAAAATAGCCCAGAGCTATTTGAAAAAAAATCCAAACCGAATGGATTACCAGTATTCCAGAAGAGTTTCAAATGAGACCCCCAAGCAACCTTAGTTAGGGTGACACCCTAATTTGAATATCTACTTTTAAAAAAGGATAAGTCATAAAAAAGTTAAAAACTGCTTTTTTTTTTTTTAAGATAAAAAATTTAGCTTCTAAAAAAATAGGAGTCAAAAATCAAATATTTTTTAAAAAAATCTAAATTCTTTAATGATTATCACTGTATGCATATATCCACTCCCTTTCACTCTGTCTATTATAATGAAATACTATCACATTTCCTCCACAGATATTGTTAATTCAGAGTTCCTATAAGAACATTGATCCACGGAGATGGAACGGATACTAAAAACAATAAAAAACAAACAAGCCCCAAATGTACTCAACTATTCTTCTTCAAATTTGGAAGCTTCAATGCTATATATTATGTAAATTAGAACAAATGTTTATAAAAATAATATATTTTGAGAAAAAAAAAATTGTAACTTTTGTAAAAATGTTATAACTCCTGCATGATGTTGGAGAAAATGTTTTCTCATACGGAGGTTATAAATACAGATTTTAAGAAAACAATTTTAAAAACTATAAATATAATTAGTATATTTGTTTAAAACAATTTTAAAAACTTAAATATAAGTATATCTCTATAACATTACACAATCACTTTTCCTACAAAATAACTCTTATAAAACCCATTGTTTATATATACTTTTATTTTTGTGTGTAAGTGACTAACATTCTAACTTTATAAGATACTTATAGATATTCTCTGAGATATGTATACATACAAGTTGATGGTTTCTAAAAACAAGAATCATAAATACAAAAAAAAAAAAAAAAAAAACAAGTATCATGTAGCTAGGACCTAGATTGTTGTCCAGTAATTTAGTATAATATAAGGGGGGTACTAAAAACAGTATCTACAAATATTTCTCTTATATTTATATTTTGGAAAATATTATTCTCATGTTATATGAAAATTAACTCGTATAACATAAAGTAATATTTTCCTTATATTTTTCATTCATTTTTTTGATTCCCATATTGTTATTAAAGTTTTTGAGTACGAGGAAGGTTATACTCACAATATATATATATATATATATATATATATATATATATATATATATATATATATTATTGTGAATTAATAATTAATTAATAAGTTTAATTTGCGAAAATATAAGATTGATTAGCAAAAATCAATGGTGATAAAATATGGTTGTAAGAGATTGTAAAAAAATAAAGGTTGTAGGTATAACCTTCCCCTTTGAGCATTAATATTTTTTAAATAGAATATGGTAGCAAAATGTGTAAGAAATACTACTTTTATATTTATTTTAACTCTTTACTAAATATTTAATTTTCATTTTTCCTATTTGTTTCCCTTATTTTCTGTTGTTTAAAAATATCGTTCAGTTGGTATTAATATTTATGTTTCTACTGTGCATGATTGACATAGCGACATTTAAATATTGTTATTTATTTGAAGATTCTTTTTCTTTGGGTTGATATCTATGTGAAGATAATGTTAAATTCTTTTTTCTGTCTAAATTAATTTGAATAAACCCTTAATAAATATAAAGGAATCATATTAAAATCTATTGCAAGTAATAGTTAATTTCTCGCACTTCATGTCCAGGATTTGGAGATTTAAAACATCTTATTTCACGCCTTGAGGAACATGAGGCCTCAAACTCTATCTCCCTCATTTAAATATCTAGAATTGTTTGGAAGGCAATTGAAGATATAAAAATTAATATATGCATACACCGTACTTCCGGGGTGAATTAACCTAAGTCATTATTACTTAAATTCAAAGTTAAGAAAACTTTTCACCAAAAATAAAATAAAATTAAGAAAACAATAAGGATCAACTATTATTCTTGAAAAGAAGGTACATTAATAGACTTGACCATTTTCAAAAGATAAATTCTAATTTATTAAATTAGAAATGACATGTTATGCTATTAGATGTTTGAAAAAAGATTAATTCAACACTGAAAAAAAAAATATAATAAAAACAACGCATCATGAAAGAAGAAACATATACAAACAAAGCACACCACACCTTCATAGTAGTGCGTGATTCTATAGAAGTGGAAATAGCTCAACAAAGACGACCATTCAACTCATGACCTTTCATTTATGTTTCAAATGGAACTTGCTTTTCCAAAATCTCAATTTTTTTATTCAGCTGCTAATGCTTTTTCTATTTACATATCACAATAAAAAATAGAATCATGCAAGAGGCTGAAGTTGAAGCTTTAGCAAGAAGGAAGGTTCCTTTTTCAGATGCATTTCAACTTGTCTCATTGACCATCGATCCACCACCGCTTCGAATAGAATCGGTCAAAGGTGTAGTGTATGCAAACACATCCCAATCCTAACTCTATAATATCAATCTCTAGCACTTGAAATTCTTGCATAGTCTTTGTTCCACTTAACTTAGGTAAATTAGATTAACAAATTATTTACACATAATTAATTATAATAATACCGGTTAATTCTTGTATAAATCTAGTACACTAAATTAAATGCATTAATAAATTGTCAATACATTATTAATTTGTAGTTAACTATCGTAATTAATTAATGATTAAATATTATAATTAACATTGCGTCAAACTTATTGGTCTAGTTAGTATACCTAATTTGATTAGTGCAATAAGTTTATGCTATAATTTTTCTTTAGCGCCAACCTTAATATCAATTGGTAGTTACCTACTAAAAAAAATAAAAAAATCAATTGGTAGTCATCTCTTTCTACGAAAATCCCTTAGGGGGCGTTTGGTACAGGAGAAATTTTTTGTTAGCAGCGAAATAAATTTGCTCCAAATATGATGGGAAGAATTTTTTGTCGGGTAAGTTAAAAAATGTGTTTGGTATATCAAAATTTTTCCAGAAAAATTAATGAGTTTTAAATATGTTATAATTTTAACAATGAGAAAACTTTTTTTCTAGTTAATATGGCAAAATTTGATTAGTGCATGTGTTTATGCTAGAAAAAAATTTTTACCCCTTTAGCGCCAACCTTAATATCAATTGGTAGTTACCTACTAAAAAAAACAAAAATCAATTGGTAGTGATCTCTTTCTACGAAAATCCCTAAAGTACAATGCCTACTGATAAGTAGTCTGCAGGTAGAAAATATTTTAAATGAGTACCTTTAATTAGGTCATTTAGATAAACTTCAACTTGCCATTCCAACTACAAGCATGTCACCAAATATACGAGAATGAATAAAATACATATCTCATTAAAGGGTATTAAAATGGGAGCATCTAATTTTGTTGCAGGAAACATTTTCTTTTATACCATAAATCAACATATAATAGGTTTCACTATGTGTTAAAATAAAAAATAACAAGACATGTTTATTAATGTATTTGCAATATAAGACAACTCTCACCTATTAGGTTTAATTTTCCTATTAAAAAAAACGTGGATGTGGGGATATAATTCCCGGCTTTAAGAGACAATATAGGCATAATCATGGCCTAGTGACCCATACGTTATACGGAAAGTAAAGAATGAAATAAACAATGGAATGGAATGGACATGCAGAGTTTACTATTGGGTTGCAGAATCCTTGGTTGCTTTAAATCTTTGTGATTGGTCCATTGTTGATTATTTGTCTCTGGAAATAGATGATTAGATTGTACAGTACCCCAAACCGCACTTTGCCCACCCTTTTGATCAATTCCGTCTTCTTTGACCCAATTAAGACCACGTTTGGGCCCACTAGTATGATTTAAGAATGGGCCATTAAGTGATTCGACCCAAGATTTATGGCTCACAAAAAAGATTTTTAATTTCTAAGAATTGTCAATTATTTTTTAATGACCAGTTTAAATCTCACAGTATTGTAGCTCAATAGAAATAGTAATGATGAGCGGAAAGTTAAAAAAAATAAAAAAATAGGAGTGTTAATCAACCGATTCAAATCTCGGTGATCGAACCAAAAAATAATTAACCAAAAATCAAAAATCTCAAAAAATCATAAATTTTAATTAGATTTGAACGGTTTTCGGTTCGGCCGATGAAAACCGATACAATCCAAACAAATTCAATATATTAATTTCCCTCTCTATCTATTTAGATATTTCCCTAGTCATAACCAAAAAAATTTAAACCCAAGACCCAATAACTCATCAATTAAAGCCAACAAAAAATCTAACTACATCCCATCAGCAAAATTTTATAATTTTATCTACGCAGAGCTTCATATCTCATTGTCAAAATAAATAAATTATATTATCATTTACTGATACTTTTGTATTTAAAAAAAAAAACTTTACAAACTCAAACATGTATTTCAAAATAATCCAGACCACAAAAATCCTGTAAAAAAAGAAAGAAAGGGATTATAAAGAGGAAAAGTAATGACCAAACAGCAAACAGCAAAGATGCAGTATGTCTACATGTGAAAGCACCCAGCAATCATCACAATTCATTTTCAATCAAATGTGTTATTTTCAATTTATAAATCAATTTATAAAACTATTCATCCCAACTATAATTTTTCACTGTTTTGTTGTCAGTCACATCACATGACATTAATATTGCATGTGAAAGGGAATACATACACACACAAAATAAAAATAAAAAAATAAAAAAAATAGCATTTGCAGTAAGACCAAAAGGCATACAGCATAATACTGTTTACAATTGTGGTTTCTCTGCCATGTCCTTAAAAATTCAAATACATTTCATAAAATATGACCACTGCATCATTGAAGGCTCAAAGCATTTTTTTTTTTTTTGATTTAATGCTAATGTGGATATGACACTCTCATAAGATTGCATTGTTTAAGGTTTTTCAGATACCCAAAGATAAGGCAATATTCTGACTCTCAACAACTGTTACTTTCATTGTTTAATCTCTTGATTTATGTTGTTGTAACCAATGACCAGACACGCTTTGTAAGGAAGGTATTGGAGGAAATGGAGATTTTCAAACCAAATTAATCTGTATTCGGAAGCTAACAATATATCATTACTTAAATATCAATGTCTTCGTCAACCCATGATTAGAATCAAGCACCGTCACACTAGTGTTCACATTTAAGACAAAAGTTTTAATACTTTCATATGAAATTATGAATCATAAGCTAAAATATGGGCACTAATGTCAAAGTTGGGTACTAGATGGGGCTGAAAATGAAGTGCCACTATCCTCGAGACCCCACTAGGGGTTGATTTTTTGGATTGCCTTGTGTTGTTCCATCTTCCACGTTCCCATTCCCAAAATCGTATCTTCATCACATGCCATTAAGTGGGGAACAAAGCCTTTTTGTCCATTGCTGATTCATTTCGTTACAAAATTTACAGACCTGGCTGAATTGGGGTCCCTCTCTTCACAGCAACATTGCTATCCCCATAAAGATACAAAAAAAAAAAAAAAAAAAAAAACATAAAAGACAAGTATACATTTTACCTAAACCACTATTTTTAGTCTTGCACTAGAGAAACACAAATTATACAATACTACCTTATTTTCCAAAGCCACAGAAATACCGAGAAACGTGGCACGAGGAAAACAAGTGGTATGATGAAACTAGAAGAGTCAAAGAGGAGATCATCTTCTATATATATATATATATATATATATATATATATATATGTTATTCAAGAAATGACACTTGGATAAGAAAAATATTTTTCTCTTCTTTTCATAAAAACATGAGAGTCATTCTTCATTTTTTATTGGATAGATACTAGGGGCGGACTCAATAGGGGGGTTAGGGTGGGCTCCCGCCCCCCTCTAAAATTTGGGAATTTTTTTTATAATATATGTAAAAAAATGTGATGATGAAATTATCGTGTTGTATACGTTTTTTCCTTCAATTTTCCATACTTCTGCTCACACTCTTACCCATATTTTTCCTTGAGAACATCATATCATCCTCTCTCTCCTTTCCATGTTTAGTGCATCACCAACCTCCTTCTTCAGCCTTTCAATTTTGGCTGTGTAAATTCTAGAACCAGGCAGAATCAACTTCCACCTTCCTAAGATCATTGCATGTATGTATAGTCATAGATTATCTTTGGTTACATACATTGAAAGGGAAATTATTTTGAGTTTTAGCATATATTCAATTATATATGAGTTTAATAATATGAAAATACGTAGAACGAGAGTAAGTTAACTAATATTAATTTCTGCAATAGATTTTTTCAATTTTTTATATATTTAGCTTGTATTGTATTTCAGTATAGTATTTTTATTTTCGTCTCCTCTATCAAAATTTCTATCTCCACCACTGATAAATACACTGAATGAACGATACAACAGTAATATGATAGATATTTGCGTTAAAGAGGGACAAGTGAAGATAAAGTTGTGCACACTGAAGGTTAAGAAAAAAGGCTATAAGTATAGAATAGGGCCATTCAATGAAAAGGCTATAAGTTAAGGCAAGAGGGTCCACTCCTCATTAAATAATAGTAGAGTCAAGTTGAAAAAGTAATCACGTGTATGGAGGTGTCTGTGAGGGAGCGTGCACCATGTGCTTTCCCTTGTGTGCCGTCGGCAACCCTTTAGTTTCATGAGATAAGGGAACTCAATAAAAAGGAGTGATGTTCCTTCCATCCATCAAATAGCCTCATCTCACGGATCTTGCTTCTCTCTCTCTCTCTCTGTGTCTCTCTGTGTCTCTGTGTATGTATGTCTGTGTGACTGTGTTCCTCTCCTACTTTTGCTATCTTAATTCTCTTACACACACATCTTCTACCAATTGTATATAAGGCCCTTGAGAATACATTCATTGCAAAGAGACTTGGGCAGTGTATTAATTCAGTTACAAAAATGGCATCTTGGAAGAAGACCATCACAACCCCATTCAAAAAAGCTTGCACTTTCTTTAACCAGCAACCAACAAGGGATCATATTAAGAAGTCTCAAACAGGTACATGTCACCACCACTTGTTTTATATTTATATATTGTGACATAATCATGTGTTGATATATGTATGATATGATTTTGCAGAACAAGAGAATCGTGTAATGGATCTGCATGGTGAAGTCATGGCATGTGGCTATGAAGATGTTCAAGTTATGTGGTCTATTCTTGATAAGTCCAAATCCACAGCCTGCAACATGACTTCTTCATAACCTGAGTCAACTCTTTCCCCTTTCCCTTCTAAGTTCTACCAACCAAACATGAAACATAAAAAGTCCCACTGCAGCAATTAGCGAATGTTTTTGTATGCTAATATGTTAAAAGTCATGATTTTAGGTGTTTGATTTGAACGAGTGCCCCTTTTTCCTTTGATGAAAAACGGTGGCAGTTTCAGTTTGTAATTTTTCTATGTCAAAATGTTATTTGTAGGGAATCCCCATGATTGATACAAGAAAATCATGGCGAGATTTTATTGAAAGGTAGATTTTTTTCACTATCTTCTCTGTTTCTTTCTTCCTTCCTCCCCCGTCTCTGTTCAATTCGTTTATTTTACCTCTTTTGTATGGTTCTTTAGAACTCAGAAGTTAATTGTGAATTAAATGTGTTTGGATTTCTAATAATTGGATTTCATTTAGAAACATGTTTTCATTATTGAAACTCACCCTAAAAATTAGGATTTTCAATTGATTTGCAAACCAATTTTAATGCAACACCTCTGTTCATTTTGTTTTGATAATTTCTCTTTCTTGCTCGTAGGTGAAATGGGTGAGTGAATACACATATGTATAAAATTAGGGAAATGCATATCATATTATAGGAACCAAATTTTTTATCATGTAACCAATTTATTAAATAAAGTGTCTCGTCACTATTTTTAATACTATATATATATCTTGTATTTTTCTTAACTTCACAAAAAAACTGGTTCCTACGACGTGAGGGATATGATACCCACAAAATTATCAATTCGAACAGAGACATTATTTCTGAAAGAAAATAAAAAATGAGCAAGAAATTGAACTGACATTATTTCTGATATCCTTATGATTATCAAAGTCAAGTACAAACTCTTTTATAGGAACTTTGGCTATTACTACAACAAGATGACCAGCTACTTACTGTTATTACCTAACTAATTCAGTTACAATATTTCAACACTGTTGCTCTCCAATTCTTCAACTCCTGTTATTGCAAATTACTATCATTCTCCAACTATCATTAACCGTAACAAAATTTCGGTTTGATTTCAGGACAATATATTATTGGGTTTATCATCTATCATTTAACATGATCAGAAAATTTTTTCTTCACTCACAACATTTTGTGGGGCCCGCAGCAAAAACAAACAAACTCTGGCACGCAAAATGAATCTCTATGACATTACACAATCACATTTCCTACAACATAACTCTTATAAAACCCTATATTATTCTACTATAAATTCTTATTAAGGCTAGTGATTTTATTTAATCTTTGTAAACTTTGAAGGTAATAAAATTCAATAAATATATAAATTCTTAAAATTAGTGATCCCTATCATACTCCACAGAAAAATATCAAAAGGAATCTTTTTTGTTCTTCAGGTATATTCTTCTCTCCTTTATATTCTCTGACGCGAAACAATCATACATCTTTCTCTCCCTTTATCGAAATATTAATATTTAGGTAATATCCTCAATCTCTCTCTGATGTGAGTAGCTTTGTTTTTTCCTCTGCTCTATAGTGTACACATACATAGGTAATTTGTTCAGTTTGTCTTCACATGATTCGGCTTTGGCAAACTAAGCTGAGATAGACTGAACCCCACGTGTTAATATTCTTTGGAAGTTCTAGCTCACAGTTATATATACATTACATAGTCCATTTCACTCATGTGTTCGGAAGGAGGACGGTGGATTTCGATTTCTTAATTTATCATTAGCCAATGATATTTTTAGATGCTGAGGTGGTCATTTTGTATTAACCCTTCACCTCTACTGTGGATAGTTTTTCTTAGCTAAGCTTTAATCCCTTCAAGTATTTATCTTCAGTTTAAGGAAAGTTTACCGCTTATGTGTGAAGTAGATTCGAAATAAGGAATAAATATCTTAGTTAGACACCTCTATTGCTTACCTTTCATTAATTTCATTTTGTAAGAATAAATCCTCTATTAACCGAGACAATAAGCAATTGATGTTTAACTTTGTAAGAATAAATCCTCTCAAAAATTATGATTCCTAGAAATATACTGAGAAAGTAAGTTTTCTGAAAATGTGAACAAAAAGCTTTAGTAGTCAAAAATATTATCAGAAATGTTGATTCAAGTTTCCTAATTTTATGTTTGATTGATTGTCAAATATTACTAGTAATGTGAGATGATTTTACAAAAATAACCTCTGACACAACCACCTTCCCGTTTAGATAAAAGCTTGCTACTATCAGAAAAATCAGAAGCATTATCTTCTCCATCAACAATACCAATGGTGCAGAAGAGTGGTGTGCAGTGAAGTTATCATCTTTTCAAAGTAAAAAATGAAAAAGGTTCAAACATTCGGCTATATGATTGTAATTGATAATAAGGTGTAAGCAAAATGTCATACCGCAAAGAAACGCAGCACGATGCTGCCGATGAAAATGGATTTCGTGAATAGCAGAACCAAAGCTATGGGGTTAATTGCTATATTCTATTGTGTGAGTCAACAGAAACACGTAATATTTGGGGATGAAAACAAAATGTAACTCTGCAAACCCTAACACTATTCAGAGAATGAAGAGGACGATTAGTGTTTGTACTTTAACAAAACCAGTACAAAATGGACAGTGATGGATTTGAAGCCAACAAAACAAAATAAAAATCTTCTCAGTTGCTTCTCCTTCCCTGCTGCAAAAACCATAGGGTTGGAAACGTGTTGACGAGATCGAAGCTCCATTGACACTGGGAGCAGAGAGACAGGAGTAATTTTGACCCAAAAAATTGGCAAATTTTTCCACTGGGTGGGAATCCCCGATAATATTCTTCAATGGGATTTTCCTTCAGAAAAATAAACCTTGGAAATCTGATTTTTCTAGAAATCTTTTTACAATCCTTATATCTAACATGGGTAAATAGGATTCTCAATGTCAGGTTTCAGAATCTAAAATTTACCCGAGTACCAAACGCTACCTAAATGCAAACCAAGCAAATGATAACAATAAGCTGAATAATTGATTCCTCATCCGATGAAACCAACTTTTATATAGTAAAATAACTTCGACCTATAAGCCTCCAGCATCCGCTCTCATTGAATTATACCCTTCTGTTTAGGCGTGGCAGAGGCCAATTCACCTGAAATTTCTCTCTTCCTTTGCTTCTAGGGCATCAACTTCCTCGTTGGATAGAAGGTCCACAATGGGTTCATATACGTCCCACTCCTTTCTTTTCCTGATGAATTGAAGCAAAACAGGCGAAGCCTTTTAAGTTCTCATTTTGAATTTTATAAGTAAAACTATAAAAAGACAAAATATACAAAACGCCTCGTAAGTTTAAATTAGGTTAAAAAATTGCACAAATAAGGAGAAAATGTAGTGTAATAAGAAAATGGAAAAAATGTGTATCATTTTAAAGGACACAAAGTTGTGGCATTTTAAGTGAGAGAAAAAGATAGATTATGGAAGAGAGAGTGGGGGGAGAATTTTAAAAGTGTGGATCCCACCTCTTTGTGAGAGTGAAAGGACACAAGGTGTGTCATTTAAAATGACACATCTTTTTCCCTAAGAAAATTTATATAAACAAAACACTCAAGAACAATTTTGAAGAGTGTAGTTTTCCATCTTCACGTTTTGTCTCAGAAGTTCCAAAACAGTCCTTATCACAGGAAAGAATAAACTAACAAAATTTATAGGGTTATAAATATAAAAATAAGATTAAAGTAAAATATATTATTATTTCCAAATAATTTAAATTCATTTTCTCCTCTAATTATTTTATTCTATTCCATCACTATTTTCCCCAATTAATTTGGGATAAAGGTGTTGTTGATGTTGACGTTGATTCCATCACTATTTTCACTGTTTTTCCACTTAATGGATATCTGCACCTTTTTCTGTTCTTAACTGCAGAAACACATGCCACTGCTTCTCTGCTTTTTCCTATCCCAATTCTGAGGCTTACGAATTACTTAATCTTACACGCTACACTAATAAGGAAACTGTCACATTATGCCATATCAACAAGAATTTTAACTACATAAGTACCATTACTATGTGCACTCCAAGATGATTAGCTGGCGATATAAATGTTCAGTAATAAATTATTGAGTTTCAGCAAAGAAGAGCATTCAAACTTATTGAACAGACTCACCGAACTACACTAGATTTCTGACCAAATAACTTGACCAAGTCCACTGCTACAGCACCTCCTTTACTGTTAATAGATCATTGACGAGACAGAAATGAAATAATGGATTAGGGACATACATATACTCACTTGGAATTATAATAAAAATGAATTTATCACATCAACAGAACTAGGACACAAGTGTATATACCTGACTGGAGTATAGTCAGCCCCTCGACGGCCCTTCTTGCTCATTCTGCTTTCTCTAGTTGAAACCACACTTTGAATTGCAATCTAAATATGAAAACAAAGTAAGATTATGATAACTGAACCATATATAACCTATGAACACGATATATCAATCAAACAATAGAATGGTTGACCTCATAAAGTTGCTCTCTGATAGCAAAAGCAATAGCAGGCTGCAAAACAGAAGCACTTTACTGTTTAGTATGTCTCGTTTTTCAAGAATGTCTGTGTTTATGCATGCTAGGAAGTAGGAAGAAACAGAGAGGGGATTTCATGGTTGCAAACAAAAATTTAATTCCTACATTAACACAAAATGTTGTTTCTTACTATAGTACAAACAAAAAGGCACTAACAACACAAATTTTCCATCTACCAAAATTCTATTACATTCCCAAGAAGAATGATTATAAGAACCAAACTACAGAATCAGTAAAAGATAACAGAACACAAATCTTTTGGCCTGGAAAACCCAGATTTTTTATACATGTATTGAAGAAACAGAAGTTGCAACTAATTGGGAATTGAAAACTGAAAAGAAGAAAAATACAGAAACACAATGACAAGAAAAGAAGAATGATAATTGCAAAAAAGAAAGATAGAATAGTGAAGCAACTGGAGAGGCTTCACAATCTCCCAAGGTCCCAATTCCATATCTCCTCCGGCCACACTTCCCAGTACTTAACCAACTTCATCCTAACAAACTTTGCTGAGTCAGCAATTACGGAGTTTGTGATTCCCTGCTCCTCCTTCTATAATACACCTTAATATTAGTTGGGTCCTAACAAGGGATCATTGAAAATAACATCAAGCCGACATAACTTAAAATTTCACGTATCATTCCTTCTTGGCCTTACTTGGGGAGCATGGGTTTTAACACTGCTCCAACATGTCCACAATGATGGGTACTATTACTATTACCATTACCAGAACATGGATGTATAACATTTGATTTTAATTTACAATGATTGAAAAATGATAATTAGATATACTTACTCCAACCTCAGGATCTTCGATGCCCATGTCTTTGCAGAAGATTCTAGCAATCTCTTCAGGATCACTCTCAAAGTTGTTCAAGTCCTAGAATTTATTGATTTTAGGCACGCACATATACAAGCCAAACCAACAAACAAGTGCAGCAAACCAGCAGACAACAGTTCTAATATTAGCATACGACACCTGTTCTCCAATCTTACCCATAAAAACTGGTCCTTTATGAGCGTGTGATTAACACGAAGATCAAGCTGTAAAAAAGAAACAAAACAATATTGTTAATAGGCAAACATTCAATTAAAGGAGATGAAATTAACATAAGCATACGATATGATCTACTTGTGTTTATCTTTGGCGTGTGAAGAAAGGAAAGGAGGGGAGTTCCTTGACAAGTCATAAGACATCAAAACGGCAATAAAGAGAGACCTTGATTGGAACAATCTTCTCACCAGCATACATGTCTTGCCCTTCATAGGATCGAAATTCAGCCAGCTGTGACTGATAACAGAAGACCAACATAAAATTTAGTAAAATGTTTGGAAAATGAAATCAAAGGTAACAAAAGGGATAGATGGTCATGTGGTTGGTTTACTTGAATTGATTGAGCAATCTGCGTAACAAAAGCCGGAGGTAGCTTTAAGTCTTTAACAGTCCTTTTTGCAAACACCACCACCTCAGAATCAGGATCTAAAATATACCAATTCAATTAATCCTAATCCAAATCCCTCAACTACATCATCATCATCATAAACAACAACAACAACAACAACAGAAGTACGCTAAACACTTCAAATAACCGTAATTTGGAACATGGAAAATGCATAATAGTAATAATAATAATAATAATATATAAAAGCAATTTATCATCATTATGATTAAGGAAAATGCTATGCAGGTTGCAATTTACCAGAAGGGTTCCAAGTGAAGGCATCCTTGTATCTCTGCCCATCGATTTCGATATCCAATCGAATCGGTACCAAGTTTTCCGAAGTTGGCCTGTGCATTTATGATTCAATAACCTATTACAAAAACAAAAACAAAATAGCGAAAATGATTTTGAAGTTAGAACTTACATCCTGAACTTGACGGGGTTTCTGTAGAAACTTGAAGCCGGGGTTTTCATGCTGCTAGATTAACAATTAATTCTTGAATTTTCCCTTTTCGATCGGAAAATGACAAATTCCTCCAACTAAAATGAAAGTAACACTTGAAGGCAGCATCTACTACTTCTTCTTCTTCTACCACACTTTACTGTGTGGAAATGAAATCCCAAAAATCATGTTTTGTTTTAGGAATAAGATTAGGCTTTGCTTTTCAGGCCTCAGGCCCACAATCCATATCTATTATGTCTAGCTAGGCCCACCAATTCGTTTGAAATCAATCCACTAACTCATTAAAGCCATTCTGTTTCTCTCTTAATTCAAACATTTTTTTCTTAGTCGTCTTTTTAAAATTTGTTAATATAATTAAAATCAATTTTAATCTAATTTTAGTAACTAAAAGAGTAAACAGAAAGAATTAAAAAAAAATCAATATTGAATTATTTTTGGAAGAGTTTTAGCAAACAAACGGATATTTTAATTTGAGCAAAGAAAAAAAAAATATGATTAAAAATAAGTTGTGCTTTTACAATATACAATTATAGTGTACGTATACAATATAAAACTTTTACTTTTGATATTTTTTTCCCGGGTGAATCATTTAATTTTGATCTTATGTTTATTAATGTAAACACACAAATTCGAAAAAATTATGATCATTCTGTATATTTTCTTGCTATTTTGTGTGCAGTTATTTTATTTTTCAATCATGATTTAATCTACGTAATGTAATTGGTTAAAAAAAAAAAAATTAGTAATAAGAGGTAGTAAGAAAAAAAAAAAGGTAGTAAATATAATTTTTTCCTAAAAATAAGTAGTGCTTTTACAATATAAAAGTATAGTCTACGGATACAATATAAAACTTTTACTTTTGATATTTTTTTTTCCGGGTGAAACATTTAATTTTGATCTTATGTTTTGTTAATGTAAACACACAAATTCAAAAAAAATTATGATCATTCTATATATTTTCTTGCTATTTTTTGTGCAGTTATTTTATTTTTTTAATCATGATTTGATATTACCTCGAATAAATTGAAATCATATAAGTTGAAGGACACATAAACTTAACGTCTTAATATTTTAGATTAAGATGTGAAATTTTTTCACCAAAAAAAAAAAGATGTGAAATTTAACTCACTTATTATAGTGGATTATCTCTTAATTCATTGATAGAATCTCTAATACTTTGGACTCTTTTGATCACGTGATAGAGGTAACAGGGGCAAATGGTTTGGATAGGCCAAATATATGTAAATGGTAGTGAGAGTGTTATGGTTTGTGCTTGAAGGCTTTGTCAAATACTTGTTATAGATTATAAAGTCAAGATTTGAGTACTTTTTATTCGTAATCTCATAAATATTTGAAGAAGCTACCATTTGAGAGGAAGTTCATATATCTTGAAACTCATACTAGAGAGAGAGAAAGTTGATAAATCAAGTGTGGGTAATAATAAATTCCACATCGAATACGAGTAAACAAGTGAAAAATAACCATAAACTCAATGCTTCAAGTTTTCATTTATCGTGATGAGTTATCATTTAATCTATTGATAATAATTTTCTACCATGGACTCCACGGATTGCGTAACATGATAGAGCATTGAGTCACATACAAGGAATGAATAACTATCAACAAAAATAGTATTTTATTTTATTTATATATTATAATTTTGTAATCTAAATTGTAATTTTTCACCAAAAGAAGAAAAAAAAGTTGCCCTTACAAATATCTCTAAGCAATCTATTTTAGTGCAAGATATCCGTGTATGTGACTGACATTTGGTTCCCAATGCCTCGCCAAAAGTTCAATATTTCCTAGTCCTTTAAGAAGAGTACAAACTTGAAATTGAAGGGCCATCAATGATTGTCCAAATGAAGTATCATTGTCAGTTGGTAAATGTTTGATCTACAATCAAAATGAGTTCACATCTCTGGCGTACATGTGTTTGAATATTGGATTTTTAATTCATGGAACCTTCCTCAGTATCTACGACAATGAAAGCAAAACCACTGTTCTTGACACGAGGGGTAATGGACACCATAGCATTATGATGTACCCAACAAAGCAAAGCAATTCAAAGCTGCTACAGAAGAAAAAGGCACCACTAGGGAAATTACGAAAATCTTACCTGCTTTTCATTGTTTCACTATTAGCCTTGATAAATTTTAAGCTACACCTGGGTTGGGTGTTTATAGGGATGTGCAAAATAACTTAAAAAACTATCGAATTGTCATTAAAATAATTGATTTTTAAAACAAGCTTGAAATTTTTAGAGTACTCCATCATAAAAGAGAGACATCAAATCCCCAAGGGTAGATCAGTTGGCAACTTTATTTTTTAAATTTTAAATTTTAAATTTTTTTCTTTTCAAAAGAGGGTCGATCTGAACCAGTTCTGAACCGAATCGAACCGTTTCCAACTGAATCGAACCACTTCCGAACCGAACCGAACCAAATCGAACCATTTAAACCAATTCGATTCAATCTTTCAAGAAATCTGGTTCAGTTCGACCCATGCATATCCCTAGATGTTTGGTATGTCAACTTATAGGTAAGATTCAGATGCAATATACCAAATTATTACAAAAATAGTTGAGCTAGTTCCAAAACAAGCTTGAAATTTTGTAGTGTACTCCATCATAAAAGAGAGACACCAAGAAATACTCTAGCTATGCATTGTAGGTAAGATTGATAAAAGCAGACTCCACCATAAAACAAAGAGATAAAGAAACGATGTAGCTATGCACTGAATTGACAATTAGGTAAGAAGTAATGCATCTACTTTTTTGGGTGTATATTGCTATCATATATTATAATCATGAAAACCATTTTGTTTTGTGGAATTTCTAAGGGTTTCACCCACTCACTAATCAATAACAAGAACAAAAATTTATAAACAGTGAAAATTGAGGAGGAGCTTGTGTGGTAAGAGATTGTAAGCAAATTAATAAATTAACTAGCATCTGTCAGCTCTTGTGATCTTCAGCCTCTTCACACTGGTTAAGAACATCCTGTATTATATACAAAAATGGTCAAAATACTAAAAATGGATAGGTCCAATGTTGCTGGTAGAAAGAGCTAATAACATTTAATTCAAGAGTTCAATTTTGATGTACATATCCACTTACTCCCAAGGCACATCTCCAACCATCATCCAGTCCCCTTCTTGATCCTCATAAGTTAGCACGTGATAATTCCCAGAACTAATTGGTTGAATGTTAGGGCCTGAAAAAACAATTTGTGATCCCTAAATATGGTGGTCCAAGAGAGAAAAAAATAAAGCTGAAAAAGGAAATGACTTTATGAGGGTTTCAATGCTCACAGAGAATGATGGTCCTAAACATATGGCCAAGAGCTTTTACAAGTTCATCATAGCTATGATGTGCCAACAGATTTAATTTTCTACCGATTGGGATCCCTTCCATGTACACTTTGATAAATAAAGAAGATCTTTGGCTCAGTTGGTGTTGTCTCTTAACTAGGGTGCTCCTCAATATGGACTTAATTGGTGGCCAGTCAAAAGTTTGTTCCCTGAAGTATAGATTAACATGTTAATGCAACTAACCATATATGCAAAAAAACATATTCTACACAAACAATACTATCAAGATTAGTGAACTAAAATCCATTAAAATATCAAAGCTTTTAGCTTCAGAAAAGGGCAATTGAGAACAAGAGAAAGAGAGTGAGAGAGAGGCAGAGGGAAGGTATGTATGTATATGTACTGTAAAGAACCATGGTATCAGAGCCTCGCCGTCCCCCACTTTCTCTTATGGACTCTCTTAGCACAGGTAGGTTGAGCCTGTTGCATCATCCACTCTTCAAGCCCAATGGGCTCTTGTGTGAGGGGGCGTGTTGAGATATATAGTCCCACATTGGTTGTATGAGCAACAAATGTGGAGTTTATAAGGCCTTGGGCACTCCCACCCTTTGAGTTAGCTTTTGGGGTGGTGTATCCCAAGGTTGTTTAATATGTACCTTGGTGTTGAATTGAATTCTGGTTCAGATTGAGAAGGAGAGATGCTAAGACCAAGTCTCAGGTCAGTGCTCAAATCTGTTCTGTTTCTGGTGCTACTGTATCTGCAGACACTAGTTAGGCAGAGAGATGAAGAGAAAGAAGCTGGTGGTGTCCCAGAAGGGTGGTAGCTGCTATCAATTGAAGAAGAAGATGATGATGATGACTGTGTTTGATGAGCATCAATTTGTTCTAATGTTTCCATATCTTCCAATCAATGAAACTAAGGAAGGCTGAAAAGAAAAGCCGCCACCTTAGGCTCCTTATATATACATGTATATAGCAGAAGCTACTATGAAGTTTAAACCACAAAAGAGAGAGAGAAAGAGAGTGTGTGTGTGTGTGTGTGATAAGCAAAAGCAAAGGCAAATGAGACATTCAGCAGACTCTCGTTGGTTTTGATTTGCCATGAGGGTGGGCGACATGTCCACAAGGCCTAAGTTACACGGTCTTCAATTAATTACTTATTTTGTAGTTTTGGTTGGTTGGAACCTAGAAATCTTGTTTATTTTAATCAACTCTTAATGATCTTCCACCACTCTTCCTGCTTATTATAATTTTGGAAGGTTATTATTTTATTTTATATAAAGTTTTCATTCCATGGCAATGTCTTAACATGATTATGGGAGGACATCATGTTTTGAAATATTAAATGGGAAGAAAGGCAAAGAGGGTTTGGCTCAATAGCTCTGGCCATGGACATGCACACCACTTATAATAATTAATAAAATCAGAATAAATGTAAAAAGCTATCATTTATGGATGAATATATCATGTTTGTCTGAGGATTACTCTAAAATATTGGACTAGAGAACATTGTTTCTTTCTTGTGTTTAAATTCTCCACATTTTCTTTCTTCATACCATCTAAACAAATCATGGGGAGTGAAAAGTTCTTTAATTTGTACCATTTTCTGGTGGAAAACCAATTAACTTTAAAGGGCATTCTAGCCATAACAATAATAATGTCAACTAATTTCTTACAAAGGGACATTTGAATAGAAAGAGTTCAAGCATCTAATTACACTCGTTTGCTGGTCCTTTTTGGGTATTATCCTTATTTGTTAATGCAAAAAGTGGGATAACTCAATAGGTTCAGCCAAATTTAACTAGAGTTCAACCAAAGTCATGCCAGTGCATAAGTGTTGGAAGAGAATGATGGAGACTATGTATAAGGGACATTGAATTCATTCTTTGTTTGATTACCCATCGCAACTCCCCAAGCCAATATAAGTAGAAAAAAATTAAATTGACAGCTTGATCCATTCCATCATCAACCCCAGTTTGGCAACTTGGAGTAACTATGATGTTCAGCCTTATGTAGTAAACTGGAATGCATTTATTCCAGCTATACATTGATAGATTTGAAATCTTGGACTCAAGTGCAAGTGTTGTTGTTATTTCTTGTTTATGCTAACAGCACAACCTGAGTAAGAGTAAACCAAAGTGATAATTTTGAAGTTTTTTTTTATAACATTATAGGTATTTAAAAAGATTTCATAAAGGGGTTATATTTTCTTATGCAACATGAGATAAGATATGAGGGATTATATCTCATGTTACACTCACAATCTTATGTGAATCTCATTGCACAAAGAAAAAGAAAGATAAAATGAGCCGAGTAGTTACATATTTTTGAGTGTGTAGGAGAGATTTATTATTTCCTATCACATGAGACTAATATTTCCCTTTTATAAATTTGATTACCATTTTGAATTTGGCTCGGCAAAAAACAAGCCAACTCGGCTAAAATGAGCCGAGTTGGGATAGAAAAAATGAGTTAATAACTCGAATCACCCGACTCGTTTTAGCTTGAAAAAAATTGAGCAACCCACAGGTCAAACGGGTTGGCTCACGGGTTATTATTATTTTTTTAAGAGGAATGTTATACGTACAATTTTTTTTTTACAACCATATCTTTTCACCATTGATTTCCGTCAATCAACGGTTATCATTTATTGTGAATTAATAATTAAGAAATGAGTTTAATTTGCGAAAATCATAACAGTTGATTGGCGGAAATCAACGGTGTTAAGATATAGTAGTAAAAAAAAAGGTTATAAGTATAACCTACCTCTTTTTTTAATAAAAAAGTATAAAAATTAATGAAGGTAAAGTGGAAAGCTAAAACCTAAAATCCCAATTCGAAAGACGCAAACGAAAATACTCTGCAGCTGCCAATAAGTCTAAAACCGTGCATTAAGGACCTTTTTTATAGTATGTGTGACAGTGTAAATGTGGTGCCAATTTGCCAATAAGTCCAAGTCCAAATGCAAAAGGAATTTTCTATGGTTTATCTGTATAATGTCTTTGTATTGGATGAATTAATAATTTAGGAAAAAAAAAATTAGAAGTTACAGCATCAATGAAAAAAAATTCTATTTTTTCGAGCCAACCCTAACCCGACTCGGGCCGGGTTGAGTTGAGTTTTCTGGCTCGTTTATTTTTCGAGTCAATCTTAACTCGGCTCATTTTTTTTTCTGGGTTAAACACGGTTTAGATCGGATTGAGCTGGGTTGGCCCGTTTTGCCAATCCTATTTTGAATCATGTCACGAAAATATACGTTTAGAAGGAAAGAGTCTCCCTTAGCTTTTTTTCCTTTTTTCTTTTTGTCTTTTCATTGTATGTGACGTAGTCTTTTTTTCTTTCTAAAAAACCCACTCATTCGATAGGAGGATACCAACTTCTCGTTTGGTAGAGAAGAAATATTTTTTGTCCGAGAATCTCAATTTTTAAAAATATGATTTTTATATCCAGTTTATGATAATATCTGAAAATTTAAAATTTAGAAAAATTCAGTTTCTCAGAAATCCTGAAGAACACGTACCAAACGGCCTGTATACTATCGTAGGATTTTGCTTTTAGAATAAATTTCATAAACTGAATTACCCTTCTTTCTCTCGTTAAAACGATTTATAATAAAAAAAAATGAGATTTCTTGGGTAAGTAAGAGATGAGATTTCTTGGGTAAATTAGAAAAAAATTAAAAATAAGAATTAACTTCGATCCATAAAGCAAGTGATGTTTTACAAAAAAATACTAACATAATTTTATGGATATGTATGTGTTGATTCTATTTTTTAACTTGCTTTATGGATCGAAGTTAATTCTATTTTTTAATTTTTAATTTTATAATAAAAAATAGTATTTATTTATAAATAAAAAATCTGTAGCTGGACATGTAGATTAACAAGTACGTATGAGTTGAAATAAATACTTTTGAGATTAAATGGATATATTTACAATCAAAGTAGAATTAAATACAAGGGCCTAACATAAAGCATAAAAGTTTATGAGAGCTTCACAAGGAGTACATTAGGCTTTTTGCGGATTTTGATAACTTGTACTTCTCTTAGATGGTTGCTTCGAAAGGGGATAGCTTTGGTGATTAATATTAGTGTAAGAAAGTTAGTTAGTTTTATAATTATTAGTAGGTTAATTAGTTACACATTAGTTTTAGAACAGGGTAATTGTCCTGACACGGAAAATTATATCAGGCACTTGTTTTCATTGGTCATTAACTAATTTTCATTGGCCATTTACTAGTGTCCTAGAAATCTAAACTCTACAACACCGTTTCTAGATCTTTAGTTGAGGCAGAATAATGGTCCTTTTTTTTTTTTTTCTTTTTTTAAGTACAAAGAATAATGGTCTTTAGCTTCTCGGTAACCAGTGAAATTAGCTGGTGGCACTTCCTTCTAATTATTCTGGCTCCTCCTCAGCCATAATCTTTTGTATATCCTAATTCCATAAAGATATCCTTTTGGGATTAAAATTAAAAATAAAGGGTAATTTTAATAAAAGTCATGATAACAAAGGGGAATGTAAGAAAACACACACAGGGTAAAAAGTATTTGTATATAAGAAATATAAGTATTGGGGTCCACACATAAAAACAAAAAAACAAAATAAAAAATATGGCACGTAAAACGGAATACAACATTTAAAACCCATTGCCATGCAACTTATTTATAACTATGTATTAATAGTTATAATATTAAAGTTAGTTATTTTGCTAATATAAAAGGAAAAAAAATAACTTTAATATTATAACAAGGGAAATGATCAGTTTATAAATTTTTATTTATAAGTTTTTATAAATTACACTATATATTCTTAAAAGTGCATAATGTAACCTAGTGTACTTTCCGGAATATATATATTGTAATTTGTAAAAATGTAAAAATAAAAAATTTATAGATATAATATAACCTAGTTATAAAAGAATTGCATGAAAAAAACAAATGTCCTGTAATGGGACATCAGAGGAACCTTTTTATATAATAAATAATAATATTAACAAAGGGTACTGTATAGATACCAATTTATGACAACAGGGTAGTGTCATAAGTATGTTTTAAGAGCCTCAAATGGATATTTTATTCAATAGACCCAACGTGTGGGGGTGGGGCTACGAGGATCAAATATGGAATAAAGAGAAAAAAGAAATCTAGAGACAAAGAAACATGATTTAAAGTCACAGTCTCCTCTTTGGAATTTGCAGAGTAGACAATCCTCCTCCTTTCTCTTGTTATATGTTTCTACGTTTTCCATCTTTAATTATCACCATTCACACTTGTAAAACTATAGAGCTGGACCCTTTCGCCTTTTTTCCTTTTTAAGAGACATATTAACAAAAGAAATTGGACCAAGCAGAGAAATTCATGAATGCATGCAGTTGCATCTTAATTACATTTAATTAAAAAATTATTATACCTCTTCAGAGGCTCCTTATGTACGTGATATGCTAAATATAAGCCCACAGAGCTATATATCTATAAACCAAGCTTAATTAATCCGACAAATTATGCCTACGTGGCTATCTTAAGGTATGAGTCATCCCACTAACATCTATTATACTCTAAAACGGGGGGCCTAGAATAGGCATTTAAATTATGTAATAGTTTAGTACTATTTTAAGATTTTTAAAATATATATATATATATGATCTAAGCAATAAAAAATGTGTATAAATATAAAATAATGCTTTTTTGTTATTTAAGAAATAAATCCACCGCTTTTCCATGACCCAGTGCACAGAATTAAAAGTGATGTTTTACCTAATCAATTTATGATAATTATCATGAGTTTCTGTGGATTGTCATATAGGTATTAAAATAAGTTTATTTACTGTTTTAAAAATTTGGTATGGATAATGAGATACGTTAAGAGTAAACACACAGCTTATGATACACTAACTCTTTGCTTCTTTTTTTCTTTTTCTTTTTTCTAAGATCCAAGATATATTGATCAATGTTATTAAAAAATAAATGAAGAATATTATACTTACAACCTGTTTTCGTTTATAATCATATTGGTTCAACCGTATATTTTCGTCAATCAACGGTTATCATTTATTGCAAATTGATAATTAATGAGTTTGTTTGCGAAAATAATAATGTTGATTGACGGAAATCAACAGTTAAGATATGGTTGTAAGAGATTATAAACGAAAATAGGTTGTAAGTATAATCTTCTTTTAAAAAAAATTATAAACATACGTAAATATTTGTAAAAAAATAATACTCCATACCAAAAAAAAATACCAATTTCAAATATTTTAATATGAAAAATAATAAATCACATATTATTATCTAACAAAAGATCAAACAAACATGGATTTATCATCTATCATTTAACATGACCACAAAAAATTTTCTACACTCACAACATTTTGTACCAAAACAAAAAAAAAACCAACACGCAAAATATTTTAACATAACACAATAATAAATCACATACATAACTCCTTATAAAACCAAACAAATATATAATGCTTGTGATAATGATGCTTCAGGTTCAATAAATGACATCTCTAATTATAAATTAAATCAAAATTCCTTATATAGTGCATAACCAAGATAATATTAATGTTGCAAATACATAATCAATGTAAGTCAATAAGTAACAAATCATTCAAATATTTGAAAAAATAAATAAATAAACCATTTGTGATTTTTTTTTAATTTTTTTTTGAATACCCATTTGTGAATTTAAAAAAAATGATATTCTTTATGAATTTTTTTGAATTTTTTTATGAACTGGGTCATGCCACTAGTTGAACCAATCAGATCACCGATTTTCACAAAAGCCATCCAGGTCGCACCGGTTATTTTCACAAAAGCCATCCAGGTCGCACCGGTTATGTTACTTGGTCAATCCAACATAAATACCAGACTAGTCATATGGCCGATTTATCAGTTTCCCGGTCGATTAGGCCGCGCTTATCCGATTTTTTCAACACTGGTTTTGACTATTAATAATATTAAAAAAAAAATAGCTTAACTAATGGTAGCAAATAGAAATGGATGCACATAGAATATTTGAACAAATTAATTGTGAAATAAAACAATTGAATTACGTGTAGGCGTGGTGAACTTGTGTGTGTGATAGCGATCATTTACTAGTGGAAGTTGAGGGGGACACAAAATTTGTAACTTACAAGTAAGAAACAGTCTACCATCTTATTTGGGCAAGTTTGGTATGTTGGATTCTTTTTACTACTTTTTTCTGAATTGAACTAAGCAATTCTTATCTCAAAAGCGAGGACATGAACCCAACTTTAAGAAACATGCAATCAACTACTCAGCTCTATTTCTCTCTCTAAATAAAAACATATGCATGCATGTGCCTAGGCATGTGCAAACCCTTAGCACTCCAAATTCCCTCCAATTGCAATTTTGCTACTCTGATTAAAACCGTGAGCCTCAAATTCACGACCTATAATCAATCATCCTAGTTTTGTAAAGAATCATTTCAACCCAAAACCTTAAGATATTAGGTGAGGGCCTTTTTAATGATTTATATTATATTCTCTAACACACTCCATCACGCAATAGCCCTTTGGGCTTGAAACGTGGATATGACACAAGCTCATTATTGGTCTGCCTTGTGCCGCCCAAGCCCATTTTTTGGTCTGCCTTGTGCTTTTCTTAATTCCACCTGAAAGTGAGGGGCGGTGAGGATCGAACTCGTGACCTCGTGGTCACTCAAGCTCTGATACCATGTAGAGAACCACTTCAACCCAAAACCTTAATATATTGGGTGAGGACATTTTTAATGATTTATATTATATCCTCTAACAAGTTTAAACTTAACTATAATGATTCTTTTTATGTGTAATTTGGTAATAAATAGTGTTTGCATTGCAATTATTGGTTGGAGTTTATTTAGTTTGAACTTTGAACTAATTAAATTACTTAACCAATTTTCACCAAAAAAATAAAAATAAATTACTTAACCAATTTGATTTCATATGTTAGTTGAGTTGTTCATGTTCTTGATTGAATGTGCCTCCAATTATACTTTTTCCTTTTGAAATGGCATTGGCAGCTGGGGCAATAGTAGCTATTCTGACAAACCCATTTGTTAGCATGCAGATGAAAATAGTACCTAGCTATAGCTATACCGAGAGAAAATGTAATACACAGATGCACACTTTCTTCTTTTTCATTTTTTACTTTCCTCTTTTGGTCCTTTTTCATTTCACCTCTAGCTGTGAAGATGCCACCATGATGTGAACTTGTGTATGCTGCCTAACTTAATTTCTTGGTGCTACCTGTTGTGTATTTCTATAATAGGAATAAGGAATACTTTTTTTCCACTGGTACCAGCATAATTGCATATGAAACAGCAAGAAGAGGGTGGGAGTTAGAAGCCACAGGGAGCAGAATTATTCTTCAAGAAAGAAGAGAGAGATTTAGGATTCGGTTTGTTAAAAACAAGGGGTAAAAGAAAAGGTTGTGTTCCCCCAATGTTGCTTTAGTTGGACATCTCTCACCCTTTTCTTTAATGGTCTATATATATTATTTATGGGTAAAGTGTGTGTCATTATAAAGGATGTAAAGTTGTGTCATTTAAAAAGAGAGAAAGAGATAGATAAAGGAGGAAAGAGAGTTGACAAAAAAAAATAAAGGTGTGGATCCCACCTCTTTATAAGAGTGAAAAGATATAAGTTATGTCATTTAAAATGATAAATATTTTTCCTACTATTTACTTCATGATATTTTTTGTCACATTGTACTTTGTGTGTAGCTTAAGCATATAGATTTTACACCTCTTACCTTGTTCTCTTTTCTTTCAAAAGTCACATACAAGAAGACATAAGAAGAGAATTAGAGGTGACACATGTCAAAGTAAGAGGTGGGCCTCGTGCGTTGAGCCCCAATAGTTGCACCTTTGTGTTGGCCCTAAAGATTAACCTACTTAACATCTAATTAAACTGTTCCCCTTAATGACCTACATGGCCTTTTTTCCATACCAAATTGGTTTCCAACTTCGGATTTTATGAAACCCAATAAAGGTCACTTGTTTAACTCTTTTTCTCTCCCTTTGTGCACTTTATTTTACAACCATAATGGCAGTGACTCTTATGACTATCACCAAATACAAGCATTCCATTCCTCGGCTCTGTTTGTTTCCTCAATTCTATGTATCTTGTGGGAAAGTATTTGATTACTCCCATGTTAGCTTGTCTCTGCCTGAGTTCTCTCAATGAACTAATCGTTTTGAAGAGAAAAAAATGTACTTTCGTGTGGGGAAAATATGGAGTGATTTTATGGAGATTGGTGTAGTTCATGTCAACATTTTATTGGTGGTTCAGCTAACTGATGGGGACTGCAATTTCCACTACATCACGTTGCAAATAAGTAACTCAAATATACGAAAAATATTTTAGAACTATTAGATTTATTTTTTTTAAGCCTCACCTAACCGTTTAAGTTTTTTGCATTAAATTGATTCTTCACAAGAACTATATTAGAGTACCAATATTAGTTCACAAAAAATCACCCCTTTTATGAATTATAATATAGACACTTTCCTTTTGTTTTGTCCATTTAAAAATAAAAATAAGTGCCACTTTTATATTTTTTTTATATCTTCTCCCAATAAATGTAGTTCATTTGGCCACATAGCTTAATAAAATGATAAGAGAATTTAAATTTGATTTCTATTTGAGAAGGGGTTGATGAAACCCAATTTAGGATTAATCTCATAATCAATTCGTTTCAAAGATATAATTTGAATCGGTATACTAAAAAATTAATATGTTTTATTTTAAATAATTGAGTTTACGAGAAGGCCGATGAAAAATAGCCAATTGTACCATTTTCCTGACAAAAATCAAATTTAATTACACACAAAAACCAATGACAAATCGCACCTGGAAACATTAGAAGGGAGAGAAAATCCTTAAAAAGTGTTATGCTTTTACTTTGAATGACAAAGACTCATCCATCCATTAGGGGTATCAGAGATTTGTGTGGGACTCATGCTAAAAAAAAATAAAACTACTGAGGATCTTAACCATAAAAAATTATTTTTTTTATGGGAAAACATTTTCTACATTAAATCCAAGACGGCGTCATTTTGAGGAAATCAAGGTATTTTTGTAATTATAATTTATTTCAAAGTTATAATAGTCTTTTTCATTATAATTTTTTAATTTTTCAACCCACGTCGTTTTGGGAGCGAATGTAAATAACTTACCTACATTCACTTTAGAAACGTCAAAGCCTTTGTTTATATGATAAATAAAGTCTTTGAGAAAATCAAATCCCTTTATTTATATAATAAAATATAGGAAAATACTTCTCACCGTTAGATCGATTATGTTGAGACAACGATTATATTTATTCTCATGTCACTCATGCCAAATTTAATATATATATTTCACTTTTATGTTTGATTTCCCATATTTAATTTTTTTTTTTCAATGGTGGAATCCACTTTAAATATGTGGTAAGAAAATTCTTTCTAAAATATTATAGTCGACCTAATTCAATGAATGTAAACCCTTGGATCCGAAACTGCACCGCAGGCAGCGTATTTTTACAACCAGGTTTAGTCAAGGTTCACCTTAATTAGTTGGAAGCTAAAGCTCAAGCGACTAAGCTATCTTGATTATCAATTCACGTTATATGTGTTTAACTAAATATTCAATTTTTTTGTTTTTTTTTTTCATGACATTTATTATCCCTTTACGGATAAAGGATGACCCGTCATGGATCTTATATTATCCCTTGAGCCCACTCTGATATGAATATTCAACTGATTTAAAGTGACTAAGATATACTCACTTATTGATGGAAATGTGTCAAATTATACCCAAAAGGATGTGTGTTCAAGAGGGTGTGTTTTTCTGTATTATCGATAGGGTCCTTATTTTTGGAATAAATTTTGAATATTATGTAATACATACTTCTCAATTAAAATTAGAAATAAATAAACTCATGTATCATTAAAAACAAAAACAGTGAATGAAACAGATATAATTGATGAGTATCTATTTCAATTTTAACAAATGTTGTGCTTACTGCTCAATACCACATACTGCAAATTTTATCCTTAATTTTTGGCAGTTTAGGGGGTGATTATCCTATTTTTATAGAGAAATATATATTTTCTGTGTGTGTTGAAAGAATTTATGAGTACAAAAATATATTTGATAAAAGAATTTATGTTCATTTCCACTAATAGAGAATATATATTTAATAAATAATGTGTACTTTAACTGAAAAATAAACTAATTTAATGAAATATTATTTCTAATTCTAACCATGTCTATTCCAAAATTAAAAACGTTTTCATACACACTCTTAAAACTTCCCATTCAATTCTCTTTTGGCTTTTTCTTAGGATCCTCTATCCTTTATCCAATGGCGGATGCTTTGCATATGCTTTCTGTAATGCCTGGCTTCTTTTTCTATCTTCTCTTTTTCTTACGAAGAAAAAAAAGTCATAGCTATTATACATAATTGTAGTGAGTGAATGGATCAAGTAAAAATATGAAACGTTATTTCATCAACATTGATCACAGCCAAAGTAAAATATGAAACGTACAAAATGAATGGTGGTGATGGAAGAACCTCGGTTCGATCCTTGTTAATACTACCTTTGGAAGGGACATGAAATCTTAATCCCTAGTGCATTCCGAACTTGGGATTATTCTCATTACCGATTCAAAGAGCCGCCGAAGCTTATGGGGATATCGGGAATCATACTCATCTCAAAAGAGATAATTAGGGTTGGTTTAAAAAAAATAAAAAAATATGACACGTTATTCATCAATTGAACTCGTAAACATACTATGAAGAGTATAATGTGTGATGAGAAGGGAAGAGAGAAAAGAACAAAACATCTCATTTGGAACACAGTACATGGTTGGAAGTTCCACAGACACCCGAATCTACTTGCAAAAAATTGATTCAATGAAAACTGAATAAACTCAGTCAATGGTTTACATGAATATGAATAGTATAACTTATGGCAATAAACTGGTTCCAATATTAGAGCATGCTTTTCCTGGCAATGACTTTTTCTTTCTGAGATCCCAACGACACATTTGCAATATAAGATGTTAAACAACCATATTACCTAACAGCAGATGAAAATTATGAAAAGAATAATGATACTTCGAAGGGTCTATCACTTGAAAACCAAATTATGGCAGGTTTTGTCACAAGGGTAAGGGCAACCAATAGCCTGAACATCAACTCTGTCAAAAAACCAGTTCCCAACAGACTCTGCGATTCCCTGCTTGTATTTTTAACCAACCATTACAATGGTGAGATGGAATCCTATAACTAGAAGCAAAATATAAGTTAAAATGAAACAGAAACGTTATACAATGAAACTTTTCCCTTAATGAATGGGATTAAGACTTGAAGAAGGCAACATTTCCTCATGAACTTTTCCCTTTAAATTGTTAAGTCATCATGTAGTGAGACATATAGGGAAAAGCACTATTTTAAAGTTTTTGGACAAAAGAATTACCGGTTAAAGCTGATTGGATAAGTTTTTCCAAAGTAATGCAGTCAAACATGTCACCTATGCTGACGGGACTAGTCCCGTCACTTACATTGGCGGGACTCGTGCCACATCTGCGCCACGTAGGCAGTCCAATTACCGTAAAGCTTCGGAAGGCCATAACTTGTGACTCGGGTATCCAAATCACATGATTTTTTTTTTATTTCACATAACTTTTCGAGATCTACGTAATGACATCTTATTTGACATATTTTATCTTCCACAACATAGTTTTAAGATCTTATGAATAAACACTCTTGTGATTGTGGTTCAATTGTTATAAATTCAAACTATATTTGTGGGAGATAAAATATGTCAAATGAGGTGCCATTACGTAGATCTCGGAAAATTATGTGAAATCAAAAAAAAAAAATCATGTGATTTAGATACCTGAGTCACAAGTTATGGACTTCTGAAGCTTTAAAGCTTTATGGTTATTGGACCGCCTACGTGGCGCTGACGTGGCACGAGTCCCGTCAGTATCAGTGACGGGACTAGTCTCCTCAGCATAGGTGACATGTTTGACTGCATTACTTTGGAAAAACTTATCCAATCAGCTTTAAACGGATAATTTTTTTGTGTAAAAACTTTAAAATGGTGCTTTAGCCTAGGCATATAACTCATGCTCCAATGAACCAACTCTAGTGTAAGTCTTCCACCAAATTGATAAAAGCAACATACTGAGTTATTTATAATGAATGAGTTAGAATAGACGTACTCTATTTCCAATATGAGGAGAATCCTGAGAAAACCATGTATCCTGTCTTTCAGCTTGGCAATGAGCAAAACATGAATTTATGAATAACCCGTTTTTTCGAGACCTTAAGAAACCTCTTACAACTCCGAGCATCTGATTTCGAAAACCTAATTCATTCAAGGTTTGATGATATTCCCACTAATTAGTAACCATGTTGAGAACAATTGACATCATGAAACACTCTTGAAAATTCTAATTAATTACCTTGCAGATACTGTATCTGCGGTGCACTGCAACGTGCGTAATTCTTTCTGCATTCAATCCAATTCCAATGATAGTCAGCAGATGGCGGAGCTAGGCTAGCTTGAATCTGACAGGCAGAAGCAATCATCTACATATTAGTTTTTCAACCCAGGAATCTGATGCAAGTCAATGACACATGACAACAACAATGGTCAACAACACTCGCCATGAGATTAAATGCTCCAGAGTCATCACCAAACCGTACTTTCCCGACCCGAGTGATAAGGAACTGGCTGATGAGAGCTTGCTCCCAAAATAAACATGAATTTTTTCATGGGATAAATTGCATAATGTGAATGACGTAAGATGAAGATTATTAACTTAAAGGAACATTAGCTTGTTTTTCTTTTTTTCTTTTAAATGGATCTAGAACAATTTCATCTTTTTGACTCTTATTCATGTGCTCTGTCTCTCTCTCTAACACAGGTGAAAATAGCAGAATTCATTAATTTTAAAAAATTATGGACTTCCATTTCGTGTTGAACCAACTGTAAGGGAAATAGTGGTAGGAATTTACCTGCCATGTATCATAAGCTGCATTGAGAAGAAACAGTGGTGTCCTAACACTGGCAATTGAGTGCTGAGGGAAAAAGCACTGAGAATAGAATACCAAAGAAAACAAAAATAAAAGGAAAAAGGATGAGATGCCTCTACATTGAAAAAATAGTAACAATAATAATAATAGCATTCCACGCACGCATTATGCCTATTCGCACAAGATGTATCTCCTCTCAAGTGAAAAAAGTAGAATTTGACTATACTAGTTGGGTAATTTTATAATCTTGAATGACATGAATAGTAATTACCAAAATTGGGTTGAGGCGACTTGTACAACTCCTTGGAAGGTTCTTTTGCACTCCCTGCCAAGCAAAAAGATACATCTATTCACTTTTTCCTGTTATACATATATGTCTTGATAATATTCAAGCATTCAGAAAAAGTTACTCAAAACACCGAACCATGAAATTTAAATAAATTTCCACAATATGATGATTGAGGTGAAACCTACCAATATAGCTATCCAATTACAAGACATAAATCTTTACTGTTTATTTCCCTATTTCGGAGTAGAGCTACAGGTTTGAATCGATCAGTCAATATGAATCCACTTAGATTCATGATAATATTATTGATTGTTCTTCAGGAATGAAGAAACTAAGATTTATGATTTAGTAGGGATTCTGTATATGCTGCAAATGTTGTATTTGTTTCACTTATTATTATCATCAATCAAAATTATTATTCGAGTGTATTTAGGGAATCAGAGATGTTTTCCAACATACAAGTAATTTGAAACAGCCTCCTAATCACCATTATACTCTATATCTTTTGTGGTTCAGGCCTGAGGCAAATGATTGTTTGAGCCTAATTCATGACATTTTGTTTTCTGCATTTATGCTCGATGGTTCACCATATTTTACTGTATTTATTATGAAATAGAAACAGAAGACAGAAACAAGAAATTTTGAAATGAGAAAATACATGTAAGGTGACCACACTGCGGAACATATTCCTTAAACTGCGACGGCCGGATACATCAACACTGCAATAATGCAATTCCAGACAATATTTTGTCACTTAAGAGTATATGCACTAATCAGAACTAAGATCTATGAGCAAATCCAATGGATAATAGATTTGAACTGAAAGTTCATGTTATGATGTTTACGCATCAAGGAATAATCCAGCATCACTTAAGCACTTTACTCTTGTGGTTCTAGGAAACAATTCCCGAAATTCATCACAATGTAGTATCGAAGCTAAACCTCCTGCAGAACATCCAGATAGAAGAGCCTATAAAAGAAAACATAAATGATATCAAACAGAATTCAGGTAGCCATTTTTTTTTTCCTGAAATTATCAGAGGTAAACCTGTTTGGCATAGCGCATCCCTTTTGACATTAAATCTTCCATAGCAGCTTGCCAGATGCGTTGCCCTCTAAAATATAACCCTGCTGCCTGTGGAGAAAGATGAATTCAGTATTAATTTAACCATATTCACCATCAACCCAATCCAACAATGCTAACAGATGAAACTTTTAGATAAACACTTGAATGAAGTAGCCTTGATTTGATAAAGTTTAAATTAACATTAATCAAACTGATACAGGGATAAAAAAAAGAATTCAGTTGAATAAATCTATCGAAAAACAGGTTAAGATTACGAGGGGGTAAAAAAAGAATAGCATACCATAAGGGATAACTAGTAAAATAAATATAATAAAAGAAAAGGAAAATGAAAGGATGTTAATGTTGAAAAAGAGCTTGCATCCTCTCTTACCTTATTTTGACTGTCCCCACTAAATGATGCACCATCACAATAACGAATTTTTATTCGATTCCAATTGAAGAAATCTGAAAATATGATCATCAAAAAGAAAGGTGAGGTCAATTTCTATTAAAAAATGAAAAATAAGTACACATACACAGATGTACACACATGTCCTAGGTGTATATGTGCTTAATGGAAAAAAATAGTGATGCAGTTGAGTCTGAGTTATAACCTGGGTTTTCCGCAGCTTTGTTGCTCAATATCCCAATAAATGGTATTTGTTTTTCCATAAATATGGATGAACCATGGCGTGTTTTCTTACCGTAAGCACAATTTCCAATAGTTCCACACCAGCCTCCTCCCTGTCACCAAAAGGTTTGCTGAAGTTATTATGGCCAGACAAATCTACAGGATGTTCAGAGAAAGTCAGAAATTCAATGTCTATGGCTATAATATCCTCGTTTTCCCATTTTGGAAGTGTTTCTGATGCTGCGTACCCATGCAATCAATATGGGAATGTTATCAACCTTTTGCTCAGGCTCAACATTGAAAACAAACCAAGATTTGAAGCAGCGCATTAAATGCTACGGCTACTATTACCAAAGTTTCGTTTCTAACAGCAAGCAGCAAATTGAAGAAGCTTCTTCCTCTGACTAAGATTATAAAAATTCCAGGACATGACTAAGGATAAAGCATAAGAATGGAGCCCATAAAGATACAGAATAAAAGGTATCAGCAGCAAAATCTCTCATGACTGTCATGAGATTAGGTCTCACGTCCAAATCATCTTATGTGACTCCAATAATCGTCCCCCCATACGAAAAATTATAATTGATTATCTAATGCTAAATCCTGTAATCCACATGCCATATGATAGAGTCTTACAGATTCTATAATAGATTATATTAAGAAGAAGAACTTGTTAAAATTTCTCATTCCAACTAAAAACTGTGCTAGGAAGAATGCCATAATCATATCTAATACATAATTTACCACCAGTTGCATTATCCAACAAGGTTTAGAAAGGTAATGTGTATGGCCTGTGTATTGATTTCCAGGTGAATTATCAATAGGTGCATAATTTGCTTCAATGAAAGGGTATAGGAAGGATAGAACAAATAAGTTGCTCGTCATAAAATCACACATCATTAAGGATCTTGACATCTCCATGCACTGACTCTCTCACTTGGTTGTATATTTAACAGAGCCAGCCGTATTGTTTCAGACTTTTCCAACCTACATTGGCGAGGAGGGAAGGGGAATATTTAATGCAACTTTTCATTGACTTGAACCTAATCAGTATAATGTATCATATCATCCTACCGGCTAGTTATTTAATTGAGTTGCACCCAACACAGAACTGGAGAAACCAAGAAATAATGCAGTCCATGAATTTCACTCATTAATAACTTCATATCTGCTCTCCATATCTCTTGCCTCGGGGCATCTCTGGAGCTTTCATGGTATATATCTATGCAAATTCACCTATCTTAATAATATTAAAAATATGACCAGAGTAATCTTGTATAAATAGAAGAAATGGCTGTATGTTTTCCCCAGGAGATAGATAAGGTAAAGAAAGCTTCCTAGTGAAGACCAATGACACAATCAAATCTGAATTCCGGAAGTATGCTTGATAAAATTGAAAGCCATGCACTGAAAAGCATAAAGAGTTAAGTGTGCCTAGGTATCAATTTCAGATTGCATTAGCATAGTCATTCTAGTCGGTCAATCACGCACCAATTCTCCCAAAAGTTTAAGCCGTTAAGAGGAGGCACATGAATGGTTTCATTATATCTCTTAACACAATTTCACAACTCATCACAGCAATTTTGTCAGAAAGCAAGAAACAGATAAGGATGATTGTATATGATCGATCCTCCCCAGTACCGTCTTTGGGAGGAGTCTAAAGTCTTAATCCCGGGACCCGCCCAGAATCGGACTAGTCGCGAAGCGATAAACCGATTGGAATATCTCCACAAAAAAAAAGATAAGGATGATTGTAGTTTGTAATAATAAAACAGCCACTGTGTCCTGCCTTAGGTGAACTTAGTTCAAAGTTCAGGTGTCTCACATACCTCCAATTGTATAAGCCAACTGTTTGATCCCGAACCATATCCACGGTGGAAGTGGTAACCTGGTAAAGATCCATCCAGGCAGACTGCACAAAAGAACACAAATCATGATATATGATAATGAGCAATTATCTGATAACTTTTGATGTATTTTACAGCTGTCATCTGCATAATGATTCTAAATTTCAAAAGGGCCCATATGAAAGTCAGCCATGTAATCTAGGAAAGTTTGATTAGATATGATATTTCCAGATCTCAACTTATAAGCCAGTGTTCTAGAAATGGGGAATATATTCCTTCATCATTCTTAATGGTTATTTCAGCGGAGAAAGCACGATGTCATAAATTTGTTCCCTTTGCAAAGGGTACATCCACCAATGGGCCAAATGACAAACCACAATAAGTGGGCCGACACCACATCTCAACCCAAAACCTTAAGGCTGTAGGTTTTGTGGGTCTTTTACACTTATATAGTCATCACTTGGTCCATGTCTAGCCGATGTGGTACTTCTTCACCACTACTCACTCACACTTGATTGTTTCCAACAAAATTAATATCCACAAAGCACAGGTAATTTTAATGTCTTGAAAATAAACATCATATGTCCATATGAACAAAACAGCTATTCATGACCCCCATTTATTTGATCAATTAAATTATAAAAGTGGCATTAGAATCAGAAGTTTTACATGCTATAGAGCAAAACATAGTATATGACTTTAAACCAATTCCATATGCAAGGATACATTAATGCAAAGAAAGCAGGCACATGGGAAGAAGGAATATACCAGCTCCTTTGGAAGCAGCACCATTAATAAGAGTAAGACCAACCATCAAAGGTTTGTTATTGTAGAAACCTCTTCCCCTAACATATTGCATGTCTGTCACATTAGCATTCTCGAAGCATTGAACAAATTTCACAATCACCAACCCCATAAACCCAAACACCCACAGCAGCTTCATGCCTCCGCAACTCTTGCTTGTTTAAAAAAAGATAATGGCAACTAAAAGTGGCGCTTTCCCAAAAAATCTTTAACTTGAAAAGTAAGAAAAGAAAAAGAGTTGAAGAGAGTGGAGTTGGAGGGAAAGAAGAGAAAAGCAATGTGATTGGAGAACAAGTATATTAATTTGGAGAAAAAATCCAATTTTTTTTTCTTCCCCAAGCCTATGGAATTGGTAAAGCTCAACTACAAAAATGGCACTAATAAATAAGCAAGTTTTATACTTGGTGATAAATTGTGATTTTCAAACTAGCATTAATGACACTTAACGAAACAAAGAGAGGCTTAAAGGGAAGACCGAAGAAACAGAAAAGGAAGAGACTTGTTTGAGGACACACATAATAAATGCATGGAAGGATGATAAAAAATGAATGGAGGAATCAAAATTTATGATATGGAAGTAAAGTAATAATAATAATGTGGGAAAAAGACCACCGACATCAACGTGAGACAGTGAAGCAAGGGCAGAGCTGTACCTCACTCTCAGGGCCCTGTGCTGTGCAAAATCCAAAGTGTGACCCAACTACTGTCTGTACCCATCATCACCTTAGATTGTAATCTTGTTCCTTGTATCACAATGATGTCATATCAAGAGGGATTAATGTTTTTAGATAAAATTATTTTTTATACATGTATATAATTATAAAAGTGAGTGGAATATATGTAGACATGAATTCAATGCATATTTATATCTGGGGATATTCTTACTACCAAAAATTTCTACTACCAACTCATTATCTATCTAATCACCATTGGATTAACATTTTCTCTTTTTTCAAAAAATTTTTAGCATTCTCTCTCTTTGATTCAATGGTGATTAGATAGGTAGTAAGTTAGTAGTATAAAGATTTGATAGTAATAATATCCTCCCTCTATTTATATATATATCTAAGAGATAAAATATCTTCTACAGTATAAAAACCACTAATCCCTATTAAAAAATAAGCGTTTAAAAATTTTAGTTTTTAAAAAATCTCAACAAGTAGTTTAGTTAATAGAAGATTATTTTACTCGTAATTTATAAATATTCTGCTGAAGAAATTTGAGTATTAATTATGTAATAAAAAAATTACTCTAAATGAATAATTAATATGAGTTCAATTATGAAAATTTAGAAGACCGGAAAAATTGATTATTTGATAAGAAAAATATATATATAAATTATATCTTATTACTAAAAAAAATATGTTAGAATTTGTTATATAATAATAAAAGAGTAAAGTATTTTTTATATCCTCAACAAAAATTACTAGGCTCATTTTAATCTCTTTGAAAAAATGTCAATTTGTGGTCGTATAAATTCAGAATAAATAAAGTTACTCGAAATTGTGATTCTTCTTAAATTTAAAAAATATCCATAATAGTCCTCTAAAAGACTAATATTGATCTATTTTAAATTTTGAAAAAATCATTAATGAATTGATATTTTTTTTTCTAAAAGATTAATTTGAGTCATGTGATATTTGTTGAGCTGCTCTAATAAAAAAACAAAACAATAAAGAAAGAAAGCGCTAAAAAAAATGGTGGCAGGCAGGAGCATGAGGTCAGAAGGGCACGTAGGTCTCCCAGTCCCATCCTACCACATAATGGAAATGGAATCTAACCCAGTGAGAGGGAGAAAAACTCGCGGCAATCATTCTTCATTTTAAATGGGAAATCACCTCAATAAAAGAAAAAATGGGTTTAGCGTAAATAGGTAAATTTCCAATTGCAATCTAAGGTCAAGTAGTAGTAGTATCCATGGGAATATTCTTTAAAGATCAATTTTTAAACATTTTATACAATTGGCGTATTGGGTATATAGCATACTCTTGAAAACAATCAATCAATCGTGTTATATTTTATTTTGCTACGTTATCATATCTAATGTACTGAAAATAGGCATGAGATCTCATCCAATTGTTCCCTGAAATACAAATATTTATATTACATCAGAAAATTAATTAACAACAAAATTCGCTGCAGCCGGGGGGAATTACAAATTGAAGTCCCTATGCCCCCATATGCTTTCACAGTTTCACTATGTCGAACAGAAAAACTCAAATAAATCACGAGTCATTCTAAAGTAAACAGACAGTATAGAGCTATGGAAACTCAAAAACATATATTTAAAAAAAAAATGAAAAATGACAATAGTATGCATATATTCTTCAGCAACTTGATGATTTCAGATGTGGATCATCACCCCCTTGACCAAAATAGTAAATTGAGGCCAAACAAATCAAGACATCTGTAAGAATGAGATTAAACACATCGAAAACAAACTTCGGAGCAAATAAACCCCAAACCTGCAAATATTAATAAGCGTTGAGTATACTGTATTATCATTAAATATGCAGAAATGGGTAGATGAAAAACATTTAAGTAAAAGAGAACATATTTACCATCAAGTGCCGTCTTTGAATTGTGACACATAATATTGTAAAAGTTGTCATAATTGCTGTTATGAGCCCATAGGTTGTATATATCTATATAAAATATTGAACGGTCATTGCATTGAGCATGTCATGCATTCAATGATGAACTAGTGGATCTACTAACAGGAGAAGGCAACTCACTTGAGATAATTGTGTGAAAAGAAAATGTTTTCCTAGGTTAGGCTGATACTTCATTGCTACAAGAAGCGGAAGTCCAAATACTGGAAGGATGATAGAAAAACCAAAGGTATCAATTGCAAGGAGGATGGCTTGGCGAACAAGCATAAAATCTTCAAACCTGAAAATGAATTAGTGCTTAAAATATTGAATTACCAAGTGAGCAGTAATACTAATAACAGAAAGTGATATAAAAAACCCTTTAAAAGCCAACAACTGATCATTCCAAAGAGAGACAAATTTAATATAGGGCTGATTGTAATGGTGACATTCTTCAATTCTTGTAAGAGTTCCAACATCTGAATACACTTGTATCTCAAATGTTTAATATGCACTCCTCAAATATAATAGAGAATGCATACAATATTATTTACCCTATAAATGCAGCACCATAGCGGAGACCATCAAAAGCACACCTGAAAACAAAATTGCAGAGTTTATTATAAGACCAATACAATGCAGGAACAAGAAAGTTGCAAAGTCATACACAACCTATGAAAAGAAATGACAATTATAACTCAAAACTTAAACCGTGAAAGTTGCATCATACCAGTGGCCGCTGCAGAAAAAGAGACATGTGGCAAAGAGGCTGCATTGCATCACAGAAAAACTTCTGTGAGGCCCATCCTTACCACCTTCTATATTACTCAACCTCATAATACAATAACCTGGAAATTAAATTCATGGACAAAAACAAACTTCTTCACAAAAGAGCATGTAGCTTGGTGCTTGTGAAAATGACTACTAAATGACAATACCATTGCTAATCTACAAATATTAGCAGCATAAATAAAGCCATGACAGAAGTGTGTTTGGAGAATAATGCAGCAAGATTTAGCAAGTTTATACTAACATATGAGCACAAAAAGAAAGAGCACCTCCAACTATGGATGCAAAAGCAATCATGGGACCCTGTTTTCCTGAAAGAAGAATGACAGTTGAACTCCAAGCAGATAACATGGCCGTTGTTTTTGCAACTAAACTTGTCTTGCAATCTAAAGAGTTATCCTTAAATAGTTGACCAAATGCCAGTAATAACAACTGTCCTAAAGCAATAGCATAGACGATTCTAGGAATATAATTTCTTCCAATGCTTTCAGGCACCAGTGCTACACCAAATCTATTACTGTCTGTGACCCAATGCGCAATTATTAGCATATAACTCAAGATAGTACCCAGTATGACATAATTCCATGGCCAATAAAAGAAGCTGCCACTGGTGGCCTTGTAAAGCCATAACGCCAACAGAATCAGAAGTAGCATAGGTACAACTTCAGCTGCATAGTCCCATACAGGTAAATCTGAGCCTATGTTGAGGATCCATGAAGTGTTGTCTTTCATGAAAGCAGATGTGGCAGCCTGCTTGGACAGCCCAACTTCAATGGAAAATCGGCAAAATGTGCTCAAAAGAAGGAACCCAAAGCTCTGCAGAAAAGATATACATGTTCAAGAGCAATCTAATTAAAATTTCTATAGACAACATGCCTTAACATGTAAATAAGTTCAGATATAATACTTAGCTTTTACACAAAGGAGAACAAAAACTAAACAAAATACATACTTCAATTAGCAGCTTCTCCTTGATGATTGATTGACGTAATGCCACAATCCCAGATGTGCTCAAAAGAAAATTTGCTACTTTGCCTTCCTCAACTGATAGCAAAGTTCAAGTGAAAAACAAAATGACTATGAATATAAACATTCTGAACAATCAAAGTGGAATGTACATGAAAAATATCGAACTTACGGATATAACTGTTTGAAAGGAAACTGCATGCACGTATTCCCACTAAAAAGAATGTAAAAGTTGAGGGAATGATAATCCAAGAATCACCAAATGATGACAAAGTTACACCATGCTGCGTGTTCCCCCTTAAAATGGCAAAAACTTGAAATATAAGTGATATTAACATGATTCCAATGCCAGATCCCATCATGTTTAAATCAAACTCAGTCCATTTAGACCGAGCTAACTCAGCTACTGTTGCTAGAAAATTGAAGTATGCATCAATTTGCCTCTTAAGTGCAGGCACTAATGTATCACTGCCATTGTGTCTATCAAGCAGAAGCTTTTTGGTGGAGTGCAACCAATGATTCTCTGCTTGAGTATAAACACTTGCTATTCGGGATAAGTCATCATGGGAAAATCCAACAGCTGATGATGCTGAGTAAGCATCTACATATCTCTTCACCTATACAAGGAGAAATGCATCATTGAGATGATTTAATGATCTCTCTCTATCTCTCTACACACACACATACTTTCCAGACTGCTCAGATCATTTCTGGAATTGCCATAAAAAAGTAACGGTAGGAAAACCTAAGATTGTATCCTTGAAACATAATGAAGCCATTTTGGAAGCATAACTAACAAGAATGTAACAATGTGAAACTAAATTTACTTACATCACAAAAACATCAAAGTAACTTCCTTTCACATACAATCAAGTGCATTATTTTATCTAGGAATCCTAGTTTGGTTGGTCAGGAAAATCATTACATATTAATATATTATACAGTAGTCTACTGTCTGTCTATGACTCTAGGTGTTTGAGCAGCGTAGTGGTATCAACTGAACTACCAAATCACAACAGCAAATCCTTTTATAAAATAAGCACGGTTTCTCAAAACAGTAATTTGGTAAATAAAACAAGAAGAATAAGAGACATTGCTGAGTTTTAAAGGCAACAAATATCTCTGAGGAGAGATAAAAGCAAAAGCAGCAGCTAGTATAGGGAGGTGCCCAAACTTTTCAAGTGCACCATCAAGGTCCATTTCACAACTTCATAGCCAAAAAATATATAATTAGAAAAATGTATAAATGGTATTTTGTAATTGTAACCTAAGAGTACATGTGAGTACCTGCCAAGAATTTATGCACATTACATTAGCATAATCCTGCATCCAGATATCTAACTCTGACAGCTTCTGAGAGGCATCCAAATTCCAACCACCTGCTCCTAAAGCATATAGTTCAGGATTGATGTGACCAATGCTGAGGAATGAAAAAATATATATATTGTGAGTTCTTAACATAGCTCCTGTGAAGAAATTTCTAAAACAATGATCCAACATGATGTCATGCCAAAAGAAAATGCAAGACCAGACATCAAAATAGAAGTTTCCAGAAGAGGAAATAATTCAAGAATAGGATTCAGGTCATTTGGAGACAATGAAAAAGAAAAAAACACTCCCCAATAAATCCCAACTAATGAGGGTAGGGGTGAAAGCAATACTTCGACTCAGTCTTGCCCTTGCATATTTGCAAAAAGGCCGGTTCCCGGATTCGAACCTGTGACCTTTCAATCACAAAGGAGCAACTTTACCGCTACTCTAGGTTCGCCCAATTTATTTGGAGGCAATAAACTGGAAAGAGAATATTGAATATGTCACCAATTGACCTGGCTTAGCACAAGAAATCAGGAATTGCACAGATGTGTCATTTCATTTATCGTATGTCTAGTATTCCTATCTAGACTAAGTAGCTAAACTTTCTGAGATGCGGAATGATAAGATAGACATCTTAGGCACAGTGGCATCAAAATTTTAATATATACTAATTTATTCTCTTTAAACCTTTTCTTTTTTTAAAATTAGATTCCCCTTCAACTCACAGTGATTTTCTATCTACATCAAACAACACTTAAAAATTATACTTTCAAGCAATAACTATCCTATGCTCTTTCAAATCACCTCAAAATATCAACTAAATATAGCCTTCAATTTTACTCACAGCACATCCCAGAAAACAGAAAGTTTGTGAGAAATATAGGAAATCAGTTGAATCAATACATTACAATCAATTATATAGCTACACAAATAGAAGAGAAAAGTAGATAATAGTAGCATAGACAGGATGCTTACACTGCACCTTCCATAAGGAAAAGGTATGCCAAGCAATGCTGACATTGTTACTGCAAAGTCAAGCTGTAAAGGATGATAAGAATAAATATGGGCATGAATATATTGAATTGTATGTAGGGTATTCAAAATGCCATTACAACAGAATAGCTTGCCTAACCTGTTGCATGGAGCTGATACAAACATTCTTCCCATCCTGACATGTAAGACAAGACAGGTTACTTACCAAGAAAAAATTTAAAATCTAGGCACTGAATTATAAAGATCTAACCCAGTCTTACGATCTTGGGAATCAGAGTAGTGTAACAGGGATCACACTGCCCGCAAGTAGAATGATAATGTGACCAAGCATATCCATTAAGTTAGATATATTAGGTAATATGTATGAATTTAATGTTATACTTTTCCAGTGGCCACTCAATTACTTATTTATCCATAACTATACATTATTCTGTCATTTTCAATTCACTAAATTATCTATGCTTTCCATTTCTTGACCTTTCTCGCATAACATTAGTGGTAGTGAGCATGTACAAGAGGAAGCAAAAGATTGTTGGAAACAGATCGGGAAGAATCTTAGAGCCACCAGCATGTTTATGTATGTATAAACTTTAAAGGGAGAGTAAATACCAGATCTAGTTGACAGGAATAAGTCTCAAATTCTGATGGCACAGAAGAAAGAGGCTTCTTGAAACTCATCGCAAAAATGGCAGTTTCCACCTGCAAGATGTTACCACAAATATCCTAAGTAAGATTGGGAAAAACATATTAATCAAGAAAAGCATATGAACAGACACCATATGTGTTGTACACACCTCTTCAGCACTCCCACCACCATGATCACCATTTAGTGTTTGTCCATGGTCACCCATTACCACAAGCATAGTATTTTCATGTAAGCTCCCAGGTCCAGACTGATTTTCCAGCACTTCAATAACTCTCTAAAGCAAATTTGCGTTAGTTTGCTTATCAACCAGGCATGGGAATCAGCAAAGACAAAACCAACTAAATTGGATAAAAATAAGTAATAATATTACCACCAAACAACCAAACCAACAAGAAAGGAGAGGTGCCATAAACCCAGGGATGTTTTAAGACAACATATAACTTAAATAAAATGATTGCATAATTGAAGTAGCAAACATAAGCCATAAAAGCCTCACTAATTAACATGAAAAGTGCCAATCAACAAATTGACAAGGAAGGGACAACCGTGTAGGGATAGACCACAAGTATATGGCAAAATCAAGAATTACATAAACTTACCTCAATAATATTATTGTATTGCTCCAATTTTTCTATCATTGGAGTGGAGTCGACACCAAATATATGTCCAGCATGATCCTTAACCAAGCAGAAAACCGTAAAGAACATGGTGTAAATTAATTGTCCTGATGATGCAGAATGAGAGTAGGAACAACAGGGTATAGAATACGTATATTAGGATTATTAGGTGCATAGTATGGAATAATATCAAACATACCACTCCTAGAAAATGAGCAATAAGAACATCCCAATCTTCTTCATATAGGGATGGAAACAGGTGGTCAATGCATCCATTGTCAACCTAGAAAATAATCGGCGCCGTGTCATAGTCGTTGGAATGATGGACCACTACCGCTCAATTAATTAACATGTATTGCAAGGATTAAAAAGTCTACTCCAAAATCAAGCTTAACACAATATAAGGCCCACCGTATGAAGATCTTTGACGTTAAAAGAAGGATATGGATACGATCTTTCAAAATGATTAGGAAATAACTGCGTCCACGTATCATCCCCCATCATAACAACTTTCTTCCCATTTTGCACCAACTGAAAGTGAAACACGTATATTTAGATCTATCTGCCTTGTCAGCTTCAGAAACTTAAAAATAAGAACATGTTTCACTGTTGAAGTAAACCAATATTTCAAAACCTGATTTATGAAGTTATCTTCAACAATTGCCGGCGCACCAAAGCTATTACCAACATCAACAAAAGTTGGAAGTCCACCAGTTGTCAAGCCCTATCAAAAGAACGCCATCAATTCAAAACACGAAACATCTAAAATCTCATATTCACACACATTCAAAATAAGAAAGAAATCGATGTAACCTTCAAGCGCTGCAAACTGGTGGTAGGTGGATCAGCAATGGCTTTGAAAATCCTGGAGGAGGATGATCGCTTAGATGCAACATTCTTCAACGCTTGTAATTTATCCATCCAAGGTTTTGATTCTGTGACAAGAACATAAAATGAACTCGTAACAAGAAGTTGAAAATCGTTTCTGAAGTGAAGAACAAGTGAGATAGATAGATAACTAACCTGCAAAGAAGGTGCTGGGAGCAACGAAATCGAACCTGAGAGCATCGAGAACGATAACGACGAGACGGTTAATTGCAGGTTTAGTCCAACAAGATCCATTATGAGAAGAAGAAGAAGAAGGAAAGCATGGTGAGTGTGACACGTCAGAGCAATGGCTATAATAAGGAAGCTCGGTTCTGGTGAGGAGAAAGCCTCTGGTGAAAAGAAGAAGAGCGAGAAGGTGAAGCAACATCGCCACCCACATCGGCCATATGTATCCCCATTTTCCACTCTTCCTCCGCCGCGCTTCCATCTCTGTCACCTCAGACATAACAAACGACGTCGTTTCCACAATTGGTTCTATTCCGATTCCTTCCTTCTGTCTCCTCAAAGCTAAAACCCCATTCTGGGCTTTGTTCCCCTTATTGTAAACAATTAATTTTTGATTTAGTATTAATGAAAGTTTACTTTTGTCCAATGATTTACTGCATCAGTGCATTGAAATTAAATTCATAAATTAATAACACCATGTTTAAATTCTCTTTATGAAATGATTCAAATCTTGTTTAGATTAGTTAAATTTGAAATGGTGTTTGTAAAAGTTATTAATTTTGTAATTACAATTATTTTTCTATTTTGTTAAGTAAAAGGTTAAAACATAATTAAAAAATTAAAGTAGCTATTCCGTGTATACTATTTGAAAATAAAATATATTACAACTTGAATTTGGTTATTATTTATAGAAGTGCAGGTAAATTTATAATTTATTTATGGAGAAATAGACCCTTCAGTCTTAGAAGAAGATTTATTTTCTGCTATATTCACATTCACATGATAGGTCCCATTACCATCATTAAATAAATAAAAAACAAATGAAAAATATTGTGAAGGTAGCCGGAGATGTTAGAGAAAATCATCTACCGCTATCCTTGCAATATTTTTCTTTTAGTTTATATAATATAAAAAATTATAATTTGTTTCCATTCATTTTATTTACTATGAAGTAACTTTAAAATTTCAATAAAATTAATATTTGAAACAATATTATCCTTATTTAATTTAGATATAATAATTTCATAATTTGAATAAGTTCTAACATAATTAGTTTACTACTTTTCTTCCTTGGTAATTTTTTATATATGCTTTAGGACATTCTAATGAAGAATTAAAATTGTTCACAAGCATACGCTTCTCAATCCTTTTTACTATTTTTTTAAAAGGAGTGATATTCTTACTATCAAAATCTTCTACTATCAACTCACTACCTATTTAATTACCATTGGATTAACATTTTCTCTTTTTTCAAAAACTTTTTTGTATTCTTTCTCTTTGATTTAATGATGATTAAATAGGTAATAAATTAGTAGTATAAAATTTTGATAATAAGAATATCATTATTCTTTTTTAAGTCTCTTTTAAGCTTTAAGGTACACGTGATGTTAGTTAATATTAGAGGCATTACAAATAAAACAATACAACATGAATGATTCAGTTAAAGATATATTTTTGTATTGATATACCCAAAAAAAAGATATATTTTTGTATTGATATACCCAAAAAAAAGATATATTTTTGTATGGTTAATTGTTTAATGCTTAATGTACATGATTAAAAACTTATTGATATCCTCCAACTTTATTGAAGTATCGTGTTGTGCATTATTTCGTGTATAATATAATTGGAAAAAATGAAAGACTAAAGATCATTATTTTTTTATTATCATTTTTGAGTTGAAAAAAAAAATTACAACCTAATTTAATTAGTAATAAAATTCAAAACTTTGTACTCTCTGTAAATACAATAAATTTTATATTGTGTTCTTTTTTTTTTAATAAATCAAATAAACATTCAACTTTCCTGTGTGTTATCTTTCTCATTTGCATATTATTACTAAGGGCAATGTTACTCTCTAGGAAAAAAAAAATTATCTTATGTCCATACATAGATATTTGTGCCATTTTTTTTTCTTCTTTTTTCTATTGGGCCCCACTTTAAATTAAGTGTGCAGGAGACACCAAAATTTTGTTATCACAAGAGACTACAATTACCCTATTACTAATAATAAAAAATAAGAAAAAATAATTCATAAAATATTATGACACCCAAAAGTCGAAAACTATCATAGACATTAATATATCCCATAAAAATATCATGACACAATAAATTTATCATGACACCTTAAAAATTCATAGACCATGAAAATATCCTATAAGCGTATTAACTAATTTGGTTAGCTGTGACATCCCTCATAAATGATAGAAATAAAATACCAAATGGTAAAATATCATAACAGATGCTTGAGCAAAACAAAAAATATCTTTACTTATCTTGAAAACTACAACAAGCACTATTTTCTTTAATGATTAAGTTATATCTTTATTTTATTTTACTTTTTACTTATATCTTTTATTTTATTTTACTTATTTCTTATTCTCTTAGCTTGCTTTACTCAAACTCTATGACCTAATGATTTTAATCTGTTTCTTAGTATATTTATTTTGATTCTTACCCTGCCAGAAATGAAAATTCTGAAAGATCTGATATGATGGGCTTTCATCTACTTCAAAAGTTGATAAATATATGAGATTTGATTTTCTCATGTTGCATGAGAATTCAATTCTCTTGTTGTGACTCAACTAGTGGTAGGCCTCATATTTATAAAAAAAAAAGAAAAAGAAAAGTTTTGCACGCAAATCGAAGGGTCACTAACATGAGAGTTGGATTCTTATGCAACATGAGAAAATGATTTACCTAAATATATTTAGTTATATGTCCTGATACTTTTTCATTAATGATTTAATTTCTAGTTCTTTTTATTTGAATTTTTGTTATTAATTTTTTCATATTTTCTAGTTATTTTTTAGGTTTAAAGTTTATAAAGTTACTTTAGATAACTTTATATAATGTACATCAAATTACACACACAAAAATATGTGGGTTCATTTGGATCCATGCGAAAAAAAGAGAAAAAAAAAAATATGTATCTCACACACATTTACATGTGTATTTTGATTAACTTTAAACAAAATAACTTTAGAAACTTCAAACTCTTATTTTTTATCCATTATTTCAATATTTTATATTTTCTTTATTTTAGAAATTAATTATATAAAAAATTGTTTTAAATTCAAGCACATGAGTTCAAAATAACAAGGTAAAAAGTGTTTAAACCCAAAAATAAAGAAAAATTTCTCATAAGACAAATGAAGTTAAGAAAACATTAGCCCGTGTCTTGGTCTTTCATTTGCAGAAAACTTGCCAGTAAGCAAAAAATTCTGAAAAAGATGACTTATGTTATCCATCTTTCTCCCAAGTTTTTTTGTAGCAACTGATTATTTGTATTATCTTTTCTCTATACCTAGTCTCACTGAAGTCCCTTGCCATTTCATCTGAATTCAATTTACGAACTGTTTCAATGGCTTTTCCGTAAGTTTGCAGTGTTGCATCAAAAACTGCCACAGCAAAAAAATCTATATTGCCATATATGGAACCAACAATCTCCGAATGCAACTATTCGGAGTAAATCGAAGGTTCATAGAATTTTTTTCGTATCATCTCTCACTGAAATTTTTCTATCTTATAGAAAAAAAATTCAAATAAAGATTTACTCTTTAAAGAAATGAAACTATTACAATAATAGAAAAAAATATTGAATCATCTCTCACTAAAACTTTTCTAACCCTTAATACCTCCTCTCTGTATTTATTGCCTAGGGCTTCCTTTTTTCTTTGTTTAGTTTTGATGAAGACCTGTCAATGAAATGTTATGGGGGCCCAACCAACTTGACGTGCTTCAGAAAGCCCTATCCCATATGACCTAGTCCTAGAAAACCAAACCAATATTATTTATGTTTTAAATAACTAGAAAAAAAAATTACACCATACAATGGATTTTCAATGTTTTGTTTTCTAATTGGGGAAATAAAATGTATTGTATTCAATGTTTTTAAATCTGGATTTAATCAACCCATTCGATATAGAAATTGCAAATCCAGCATGTGATTTGACTCAAAAATTGTCAAATCAGACATGGCTTGACCTAATTGAAAAATCGATTAATATAATACATCACGACTACAACTTTATAAGGAAACATATTGGTAACTAGATTATTTTTTTCTTACCTTGCTCCAACGTTGATACAAATCTAATAGCTTGTAACTCCCTTCAACACCATTGATAGTAAGTAAGTACCCATATCTGTTGTAGTGGGAAAAAAAAAGTCATGTGAAAGATACACTCGATGGTCAATAACATGACTTAAGCTTGAGTGCCACCTATTGTGCTTAGGCATGATCAGATTATAATCTCGTTTAGAGATAAAGTGGTCTCCTCAATCTTTACATAGCAATACAAACCCAAATTATTGGAAATCGACTAAAAATCATCGAATAAATAGAAAATAAAAAAATAATTTTGGAAGACTAAAGAGTAAATAAGATTCTACGAAGAAAAAAACCTATCGTTTTTTGGAAAAAAGATCGCTATGACGATAAACACGAAAATTCTTGAGAAAGAAAGAACTAATTGTCCCTAATAAGATTCTCGAAGGAGAAAAAAAAGGAATAAATAAAATTATTGAAAAATTATGAAAAGAAAACAATATCTAGGAGTTAATTGGTTCAAAGTTACCATGACAGAAGATACAATTTATTGAAAAAGAAGAAAAAATTAGATTGGGACAGTCAAGAATGCCAATTGTAATGTCCGGTCGCTTCAAAGATCAATATATGTTCTCACAAACTAATATGAGACTTTTTAGCTTGTTTTGTCCTCACTCTTGGCTGGAAGTATCCTCAAGGAAAGACCTAATCTTTGAGGCGAAGAGTCAGTGATGGTTGGGTAGCTGGAGCAGCCAAGGTAGCCAAACGGAAAACTCTTCAAATCTTTCTCCATCGCATGTCGTAGTTCTCTGTCGAAAGGCTTATCCCTTTCTATGGATGCATCTAATCACAATAACACACATGACTTATCCTTTTTACTTGCAAAAGGCTTCATGATAAAATTACTGCCTAGTCCTAACTACCCTCTCTAATTATCTTTATATTTTGTTACCCTTCCCTCATAGTTTTTCCTTTTTCTTTAATACAAATTATAACCTAAATTACACACACGAGGTGAAGCAACGACAACCTTTGAGATGAGCACTCTCCTAGGTGTCACCCTCATTGTTGTGGAAGGGAGGAGGTGATCGGATGATTTGTCTTTAGGATAAAAAGTAAATTTTGTAAATACAATTCTAGAATAATGACATAATTAGAAAAGTTTCTCCAAGGAACTTACAGCTTTTTTCTGTTCATTTCAAAAAAAACTCATTTTTTTATAATAAGAGCTTTTATAAAAATATGTTTGTTTGACTAAGTTTTTCAGAGAAGAAAAACTAATAATAAGATCCGACAAACAGTATTAAATATAAAAGAAAAGATAATTTAGGAACATTGTCATGTACATCCTTAGACTAAGGGTGTAAATGTATTAGGCTAATTTAAACGGGCAAGGCCCTATGTAAAATATTTTACACTTTATCTAGTTTGTTAGCCTGATGTAGGCTAAATTATAAGCCTTGTCTGTTAGCCCGTTTAAGCCTATTAGATCTTCAAGAATTAAAAAAATAACTAAAATAATTTATTTTATTTATTTAAATAATAATTGTATTTATTTTATTTAAAATGAATAATATGATATAAGTAGAAGATGAACTGTAAGGTTATACGTCGAGTGTAACATTCAAAAAAATTATTAAAATAAAAAATAGGGGAAGGTTATACTTACAACCGGCTTTTTTACCACCATAGCCTTTTTTTATAATTAATTACCAAATTGACCCTATTTATAAATTATTTCAAAAATTTAACCTCTTCAAAAAACATAACACCAATATGCCCTTGTTTGACCGTTGATCATGAAACCTACCAGGGTACACCCCTCCCTACCTGGGTATATTTCTTGAATCTGGAAAAAAAATCTGAATTATTTACCCGGGTAGGAAGAGAGTGTACCCGGGTAAATAATCATGTCCCTTCACAATCGATCCACCAACAACCAATACCCTAAGCCTTCACCGTCCTCAGCCCAATCTATCACCGCACAGCCCCTCTCCCTTTTTCAAATAATTTTTTTTACCATTATTCATACAAATAATTTCACAGAAACCCAAACTGATCCACAAACTCAATCGACCACTGCACAACCCTCCCTCTCCTTTCTTTATAAATTATAAATTTTTAGAAACCCAGCCTCATCCACCATTCCTTCTCCTTCCTCACCGATTCTACATCTTGGGTTTCAAGTCTGTGTTAATTTTTTTATAATGGGCAAAGACCAGGTAAGTATTATCTCCAATTTGCAAGCTAATTATCATAATATGGCTGCATTTCAGTTCTAGTGGTTCTGTTGATTGGGATAATATTCTTGGATTTTTTTTTGTCTATTGTGACTATCTAAGGATTTCCAGAGTTGATACCTTGAATTGGATGGGCACTGTAAATTGATGACAACTAGTAATCTGACTATTTACTTGTGTGGGACCGTGGTCATGACTTAAGCACTTTATTGACAATTGTAAATCCATACTGAACATTATTACTATTTGACTTATGTTGGATCCGTACAGTATGGAACAATGTTTAGAATGCATGGATTTTGAACCGAGAGCATGACAATCTTATAGAGCATTTCCCCTTCATCTCTCTCGCAATGCCGTTTCAAGTTGGAGACCACACTCCGACTTTGATGAAAGTCCAAGGAAGTTAAACCCAATCAACGCTACAAGCAACTGGTAAGGGTATGAATATTTACTCGGGTATACCCCTTCCTACCGGGTAAATAATTCAAACTTTTTCCATATTCAAGAAATATACCCGGATAAGGAGGGGTGTACCCGTGTAGGCTTCATGGTCAACGGTCAGGGGTAGATTGGTGTTATTATGTTTTCTGGAGAGGGTAAATTTTTGAAATAGTTTATAAATAGGGTCAATGTGGTAATTAATTATCAAAAAAAGGCTATAGTGGTCAAAAAGCCACTTACAACATATTTTTCTTTACAACCTCTTACAACCAATATCTTAACCGTTGATTTTCGTCAATCAACGGTTAAGATTCTCGCCAATAAAATTTATTAATTAATTATTAATTCCTAATAAATATTAACCGTTTATTGGCGGAAATCAACGGTTAAGATATTGGTTGTAAGAGGTTGTAAAGAAAAATAGGTTGTAAGTATAACTTCTCCCAAAAAAATAATATTTTAAAAATGGAAATACTTTCTCATGGATGAGGGAACATGGAGGCATCCCCTCCAAGCTAATAAGCACAAACACATTAATTTTTGCAAAATTTGCGTGTCGGACACCGACACGTACCGACACACGGTCAATATTTTGGGACATGTGGTCAACTCTTTGACACGTTTTGCGACACACAGCCAACTTTTTTTACACGCGGTCAATGCTCCGACATGCATCTGACACTTTTTTTTAGGTCTTAATTTTAATTTTATTAATTAAACATAAAAAATATTTTATAAATCAATTTTCTTCTGTTGTGTAATTTGACATGAAAAATTAACAATGTACGGAAAATTATTTTTAATTATATTTATGTTATAAAATTTGAATATTTAATTGATTATATGACTTATTATGAGATGTTATATGTATTAAATATAAATATATTATATATATATATATATTAAAAATATTACTTAATATTAAGATGTGTCCCAACGTGTCAAAATATGATATTTTTTAAAATTAACGTGTCGGCGTATCGTGTCGTGTCATATCCCGTGTAGTGTCCGTGCATCATAGCCTCCAAGTGACTAAAATGGAGACTTTTGTAATATAATAATATTATATTGTTATATAAAAAAACAAAATCAGATTTCTATATAAAGCCCCCCCCCCCGCTGTTAGTCACGGCTAAAGAAGAAATAAGAGACGCAGAGAGGAAAAAGAGAAAGGAGAGAAAGAGATTGACAGTAATAGAAAGAAAGAAGGAGAAATTGGGAGAGAACATCATTCTTTTAATCATATTTCTATATAAAGCCCCCGTACCCCCAGTTAGTCACGGCTAAAGAAGAGAAAAGAGACGCAAAGAGAAAAAAAAAAAAAGGAGAGAAAGAATGAGAAATTGGGAGAGAACATTATTCTTCTAGTTTCATTCTTTTTCATCTATTTCTATGTTTAAAGTTGGTATTTCATAAGTTATTTTTAAAAAATTTATGGATGGAGGTGTTGTTACTCTAACAAATAATTTTCTTATAGATTTCTTCTATACTTTGGTTTTATCTTCTACCATTTGGTTTTATTTTTTAAACTTTGATTCGATGGATATGCTCATATTGGTTATAAGAATGATATTGAATCAAGACTATGAAACTAATTGATTTGTATTTATATTCCTTAGGTACCAAATAAATATATACTAACAGAATATGTAATCTTTAACTGAATCATTCTGATGTGGATTGACTCAAGGAAGTTCTGGTTTAGACGATAATATTATAAGGGATGATGTCTTACTTGGCTTTGAACTCTATCACTTAGTGACCTTTCACATTCAGACACCCTCAGAGGCTGGGTTTTAATAGTTTCAGTTAAATATCATATGTTTTTCTCTATGTTTATTATCTCAGTTATTATTTTCTTATCATAAACATGCTTTGAGAGAATGATATTTTCTGTTATAGCGGATGGACTAGTTATAGTTTGAAAATCTCAATGTTATTAAGATTTATCTCAATTTTGTTTATGTTTATGTTTATGCTAACATTTTCATAAAGTAAAAATATATAGTCTATGTTTGACGGGTGACTGGTGGGGGATAAATGTTTACTTTTATGAGGATCGTATGGAGATTTATATCATGCTTGGTGAAGAAGGAGTGGATACTATTTTCTACCTTGACATAATAGAAAATTTTGTAAATAGAGTAGACTAAATGAGACTTAATCAATACACTTATTTATAGGTCTCATATAAACATCTATATTATATAAGCTGATGTAATCTAATCTAATATAAATGTACTAGTGAGCTTGACTTCATGTATAATGTATAATTAATTTCAAAGGTGTTTTGTCTTAAATCTTCTTTTATAACCGCTACTTTAGAATCTTATATTCCTTTACTCTTTTAAAATTCTTGTTGTTTCATTTAAGATATAATTTAAGAAATAACTTGATATTCTCTATGTTAGCTAGTTACAGAGGGTATTACTAGGGGTGGTAAACGAGCCAGGGCCCTTTGTCTCGGTTCGTGAAGGCTTGAGCTCGTTTAATAAAAGCTCGTGTTAAAACCAGACTTGGACTTGTATAAAAGCTCGTTTAATAAAAAGGTCTCAGGCTCTAATTCAAAAGCTCGGCCTTAGAGCCTCACAGGCTAGCCTAGTATATAAATATTTATTTATATTTTTTATATTATTTGTAATAACTCTCTCTCATCAATTTATTTCACCCCATTTTATTGGTTTAACAGACTTTTTGAATGATTTTATTCTATATTATGATATTTGGATATATATTGAATTTATGTATATTTATGGAATTACTAGTGTTGTTCTATATTATCCTTCATCCTCCTTCACACAAACAAACCCACAAAAACTCATTCGTTCCACTGTGCACTGCTTGTTTGTGTAATTTTTTTTTGTTGGCACTTTTTTTTATAACGGGCTAAGATAATATAACCTGTTATTTACCTTCTCTCACTTTAATTTTATTTATTTATTGTAGACTTTGTAAATTATTTCTGCAAATTGGAAGCTAAGATTTTTATCTGGAAATTGATTTTTTGTGGAATTCTGTTATCTTATTTTTATTCTTTAACATGATAACAGGCTAAGACAGACTTCACACAGGCTTTTATTTTTTGTAAATAAACCAGGTCACAAGCCAATATTATATTCGTGACAGGTAACAGGCTAAGACCAGTCGGATACGTTTAAATACAGGCTTGGCCCGTTAAGATCAAAACTCGACTCGGCTCGGCCCATTAACACCCCTAAGTATTACATCAAGTTTTAGAAAAATAAAAAAATTATGGTCTATTTTCTAAATAAATATTTTTTTATGGTTGCCTAACACATTTATACCCCTATCCTTAGTCTCATGCAAGCTAACTTATAGACATGACTTATTTTTAAAAAAAATTAATAGACCTCACCTACCCTATTAACTTATTTAAGTACGCATTCCACACCTATCAAGAATTAAAAAATAACTAGAATAATATTATTTTATTATCTATAATTATTTAATATTGATTTTATATTATTGTATTTAAAATAAATAATATGATTTAAACACCAAACATATTTATGATACATCATGCCTCGTATATATATGTACATTATTTCCATAATTTCAACCTCGAGGTTGAAATAACTACTTTTAAATTTTAACCATTATAGCCAACACTCGTTGGCAAATGGCAAGTATGTAATCTATTGTTTACTCACTTCATAAATAAACTTATTTTAGAAAAAAATTATATATATATAAGATAAATATTTCTACAGCCACTTTAGATAAAATTATCTACAGCCACCATTTTTAATTATGTTCTCCCAGGATAACATAGTTATAACATTAAAGTTGTTTTTTTCTCTCTTCTCAGTTACCTTTTTCAGAACTTGTTTGCTGACGTGAGGAGAGAGAAAAAAAAGCAACTTTAATGTTATAACTATGTTCTCCTAGGAGAAGATAGTTAAAAATGGTGGTTGTAGATAACTTTATATATATATATATATATATATATTAGTCTAATTCATTATTTTATTTTTTTATAGACAAGTCTAATTCATTATTTACTTAATCTCTTAGTCTATTTCTCAAGTAATAAGATTAAAATTTTACTCTATTTATTATTAAATATCTAAACTCCAGTAGCATTATTTTATTTCATTCTATATCCTCTCCTCTATTTCAGTCTCATTTCATTCTATATTACTTCATCTATTTCTTTTTCATTTCACCAATTCTTTAACTATTTCAAAGAAAGATGAGTTATATCATCATTTTTACTTACCACCTCTTTGATTTTGGTTTAACGATAATAAGATTAATTATAAGGGATGATAAAAAAAAAATAGCGGTAAGTATAACTTTTCCCAATCAACTTACCAATTTTTTTTTTTTTGGTAAAAGACTTACCAATTTATTTACTATAATAAAAGTTGGGTTCCATTTTGGAAGAAAATTATGTCGAACAACTCATTATAATTATGTACTAAATATAGTATATAATTATGGGAAATATTACTCTTCTTTCGCATAAGATATCTTCTCTCATGTTTTCTCACTTTGATTTTCATATCCCACATTTTTTTTTATAATGGTGGGGCCTATCTATTTTCTCTCCGTAGCATAAGATAAACTATCTTATGTTAGATGAGATTAATAAAACCCTATGAATTATAATAATAAAATTATTTTTTCTTTCCATTACATCAGTCGACGATGTTTGAGTGGGAAAAAAAATTTCAATATTAATATCACGTATTACGCATAATATTTTATAAGAAAAGGATTTTCGATAAAAGTTATGAATTATTGTATCATGGGTTTTATAATTCTCATGTTGAAGGAGAATTAAAATCTCAGGTTGTTGAGATAAAAAGCTCGTGGAACCAATGTGTTAGAAAAAATTAGGGAAAAATTCACCAATGTCCCCGTGATTTGCTTCAAAATCATTTATGCCTTTGTGATTTTTTTCTATCATATATATCTCTCTGTGCTTTGTAAACAAATAAAGAAACGGCATATGTGATAAAAAATATACGTTTTACAAACACGGGCATATGTGATAAAAAAATCACCACAGGGACATAAAGTGATTCTGGAGTAAACCACGGGAACACATCCAGCACATAAATTGAAGGGTGTGTAAGAAAATTGTAATTGTGAATGAGAATTATAAAACTATCATAAGATGCATTTACGGGTAAGTATAAGTTTTTTGACGAGCATAGTTTCTGAAAAACATTAAACAAGTATTGACTCAGTAACCTTCTTAACCGTACTCATACGTAAGTGGGAGTGCATTCCTGATACTTTGTCTACTTTGATTGAAGGTCTCTGTTCTTATGTTGTATGCTGCAAAGTGCTAATTGCTAAAGCTACCTCGTTTATTGTACGAGAGATTGCATTATCCTATACGCGAAACTACGCAGCAGTTTCCCATGCAAGTGTAAATTGTTCCTTTGCAGCACCAAAATTGAAAGAATAGAAGGAGGCAAGCTTAGCATTTTCTAGGGAAAGGGGTGGTAAATTGTTCATACTTCTTACTTACCCAGTAGTTATTAGGTGGGAAGGAACCGTATCCTGGTTATATTTATATATGAAAGGCATGTTACACCTTTGTGTTGTAGTTCTGTGCCTGCACTAACGTAACTCTGTCTCAAAAGCCCTGCTTTAAGAGTCATCATTATCAGGTATTAGATTTTCAAGTTTATCTCTATTGTTGGATATAGAAGGGCTGGTTTGGCTCAGCGGTAAGCTTGTTTGCCGTGGTGTGTCAGGTCGTGGGTTCGAATCAGTCTCTCTGCAAAAAGCAGGGGAAAGACTGCCTAGAATATTCCCTTCCCCAGACACTCACGAAGTGGGTATTTGAACTGGGTCGGCCCTTTTATCTCTATTATTGGATATCAGATTCAGTCTTGGTTAAATTGTATTGAAACTCTTTTGCATTTTACCACGGTTGCTAGTTAAAATGACAAGAATAAGGCTATTTTTTTTTTCTGCTTTTGTTGAGAACTAGTGCTTCATTTGTTTGTGATTAATGAGCCTCTTTGATATTGCTTCTGCTGAAACTGACTTTAACATATTGAACTTGAACCAGATGACTTGTAAATTATGGGTTTCAAGTATTTGCTGGTTGTGATGTATCTATGGGCTTGGATTGGATCCTCCTTGGCTTTTACTACTTCTAATGATGGGTTAATGAGGGTTAGTCTAAAAAGGAAGAATTTGGACATTCACAGTGTTAATTCTGCAAGGATCAAGGAGGCTGTTCATCCCAAACTTTTAGGGAGTGTTGATAAGAATCATTTTAAAGCAGGTGTAGTGTATCTAAAGAATTATCTTGATGCACAATATTATGGAGAAATTGGTATAGGATCACCTCCACAAAGCTTCAAAGTTGTGTTTGACACTGGAAGCTCGAATCTTTGGGTCCCATCTTCCAAATGCATCTCCTCTGTAAGTTATACTTAATGATCTAATGCAATTGAATACTTCATCAATTTTATTTTCTTTGATTTGAGCTTATTTTGAAAACAAGATACGACTACATGCAGATTGCTTGCTTTTTCCATTCCAAGTATAGGTCGAAGTTATCTAGCACCTACATGAAAATAGGTACTCCGGATTAGCATGACAATTATTCTGAAGTTCTTTAGTTTGGCTTTGCATGTACAAAGTGAAAATTGTTTGTGGTAAAATTATGTTTGTTGTAAAACTCAATACTCAAAATTTCTGTTTGGAAAATGTTCAGGAACACCTTGCAAAATCCCTTATGGCCGTGGACACATTTCTGGCTTCTTCAGCCAAGATAATTTAAAAGTTGGGGATATCATCATCAAAGATCAAGTCAGTATTTTGACTCTCTTACTTTTTAATCAGTATTGTGATTGATTGATGAGTTCTATATGCTTCAAACATGCTTGTACTTTGGTTGTACTGATGGCTAGTTACTTCCCCATACTCCAGGAATTTGCTGAGATTACAAAGGAAAGATCTTTGGCCTTTTTAGCTCTGCATTTTGATGGGATACTTGGACTTGGATTCCAGGATACTTCAGTTGGACAAGTCACACCAGTGTGGTACCTTTGCACATAATCCAAACCTTATTAATCAGTTTTTGTTTACTTATGCTTAGTGCTGTGATTGTCTTTGGTGGTAATAGGGTAGAAGAAAAATCAAACTCTTCCCTTTTTTAAAATTTTTGGATGCCTCAAATACAGTGATTAGTACTGTGAATACAGGTATAATATGATAAAACAAGGGCACGTGGGTCAAAAGATCTTCTCTCTTTGGCTAAACCAAGATCCAATGGCAAAGACCGGGGGTGAGATTGTCTTTGGTGGTATTGACTGGAGGCACTTTAGGGGTGACCACACTTATGTTCCACTTTCTCAAAAGGGTTATTGGCAGGTCTATTATATTCACAACTTCATTTGCTTCTGTGTAGCTTTTATCATCAACCATGTCAGTATTGAATTTTGGTATTTTCATCTCCAGATTGAGCTGGGAGATGTTCTACTTTCAAACAATTCAACAGGTTCTCTTGCATTTCTATTCTACTTTATGTTTCATCTATATGCCTTGTACTTTCATTGTTTCTTATGGTTTTGAGTGTGTACGATGTATGGAGAGATTAAAATTGTTAAAGATTCCATAATATCAGGATAAAAGAAAATCAAATTTGACAAACTTTGTATAAACTAAGGGATTTTCTCATCAGTTGTTGATTTTCCATTGAACTTGATGCTAATTCACTTCCATTTCCATAGACCTGACTTACAATATAAAAATTTGTATTACAGGCCTATGTGAGGGTGGCTGTGCTGCCATTATTGACTCAGGGACATCTTTGATTGCTGGTCCAACAGTATGATCTCAAACATTATACTTCTTTCTTGGTGTGCTTTTTTTGGTTCCCTTTTCATTTGGTGTCTTTTTTCTTGATGGTTATTGTTTGCAGAGTGTAGTGACACAAATTAACCATGCCATTGGAGCAGACGGATATGTGAGTTTTGAATGTAAAAACATCATCCATAACTATGGCAATTCGATATGGGAATTCTTAACTTCTGGGGTTTGTTCTCTGTCTTTTCCTCCCTTATACTCACAGTGATTATCCAAATCTTTATTGGAATTTTAACCATCCTTTACCTATCTTATTGTGTCTTCAGTTAAGACCTGAAATTATATGCGTTGACATTGGATTCTGCTCACGTAATAGATCACATAAGTACAATATTTTTCATTATCCTCAATTTGATTCTTTACAGACATATTCCTTCATTTGAGTTCTCTTTAACAAGAGTCTAACTTTAACTTGCAGTGATGTTATTGAAACAGTGGTACATAATGAAAGTTGGGGCGAGTCACGAACCAGAGAGAGCCCCTTGTGTACTTTTTGTGATATGATTGTCTTTTGGATTCAAGTTCAACTTAAGCAAAGGAATTCAAAAGAAAAAATATTGAAATATGTAGATGAGGTATTTGTTGCACAATAGATTACATCTGAGAATTATACTATTTACTTTGAGTTGAGTATTCAATAACTGTGATGTTTCCAATTAAGGGACTTACAAGTTTTTTCTTTATGCTTCTGTAAAAGCTGTGTGAGAGGCTTCCCAATCCCGTGGGACCATCATTTATAAACTGTAATAGTATTGCAGCTATGCCACAAATTACATTCACTATTGGAAACAAATCATTTCCTCTCTCTCCAGAACAGGTATGAGTTTTATAATCAATTTTTGTAGTCCTCATTTGTTACATCAATATGAGTTCTCTTTTGTTTTTACATTAGTGTCTTGGCACTAAAAAAATGAGCATGCTTAATGTATGTATATAAGCTTTCTACCTGAAGTTTTAAGTTTCATTTATTCATTATTTCATGCCCATAAAAATGTTTGACAACTAAATGTAGCAAAGTTTCGGTTGGTTGTTGCAATCCATATTTGGTTAATGCTTAATAGTACTTAACATTTACTATCCCATTTTTTTTCATAGTATATCCTAAGAGTTGAAGAAGGGTGCTCTACTGTCTGCTATGGCGGTTTTGTTGCTCTGGATGTTCCTCCTCCACAAGGTCCCCTCTGGTAATGAATCATTATCATATAATTAAAATATCGTTCTTGGATAAGTGTCAATTAAATCTGTGCACTTATTTCACTGCAGAATGAGCCTGGTGCATGTTGTTATTAACATTATTTTTAAATCTTTATATAGTGTATGACAATTGTAGTATGGTTGCAGGGTTCTCATAAAGGATGGTTCAAATAATTGACGATGACAAATTAAGCACCAGCAATGGCATCCATATTTTCTTGGGGGGCATATCACACGGTTTTTGACTATAAATCTTTAATGTATCCGTAAAAAAACCCACTTAATTCACTGCAATAGGATTTGCGGTTTTTGACTATGGGAAGCTGCATAGTCGAAGTTTGGTGTCATTACTGTGCCAAATTGTTTTTTAGGAAAAAATAAATAAATAAGGATTACATGATTCACAACAAATATTTCCTAACAAGGCAAAGTGAAGCAAAAATAAAAGAAATGCACCAGCCGAGAATCGAACCCGGGTCTGTACCGTGGCAGGGTACTATTCTACCACTAGACCACTGGTGCTATTGATGTCATGTATATGAATTACTATTAACTTTTTAGGGCTATACCAAATAAATGAAACCTATTCGGCTATCGCATTTGGGAATTTAGCAAACAGTATTATTATTATTTTTGATATATAACAGTTTTATTATTTTCAATCTTGAATTTGTATACTTTCTTTTTACATATTCCATTTACGAGAAAAGGAAGACAGATAAAAGGCACAAAGTAAAAACTTCATCCATAGGTAAATACATTATAAACACGTACACGTAATTCCTCAGTCCCATAAAGTATATAACTAAATTTTCAACACCACATCATTGGTGAAATCTCCTCAATAGCGAATAACTAAATAACAAGAACAAGTTTCCAATTAAGCTTAGGCAACATAACCCACTAAAAAGCATTTCACATGAAAGGTAGACGAGAAAAATCACTTAGACCAATCAATGAGGAGACATGTCATTCATGCTGCCGTACTAAGGTAACACGATGAACTAACAAGTAGGCCATGTTGCATACTATAAAATGAAAAGTTCATATTTTCCTCAAGATACACAAATTCATTAATCAAATATTGACTATAGCATCGGAATATTTTGCACATATTCACTCCATCTTATTTAAGCCAACCCACACTATAGCAACGTTGGAGGCTATATCCCTCACAACGAAAAAGAAATCCCATTGCGTCCATTTACCAGAACACCTATTGTGACCAGGCTGATCCATATATCATCGGACTGAATTGCAGGACTTGAAAAATTTTATTTATGTTTGCACACTCAAAATAAAAGAATAAAGGGAAAAAAATTTAAATAATTAAAATACAAAAGAATATAAAAGAAAAAAAACTTTAACTTAACATAAAAAAAATAACCAAGAGTCAACTAAACTATTACAATAGAACATTTTGGGTCCTCAACAAAAATTATGAACTCCAATTTAATCCCTTAAGAAAAAAAAGTCGACTCGTGGTCCCTCAAAATTAAAAAATAGACACCAGATAATCAAAATCGTGGTCCTCTGAAATTCAAAAAAATTCACATTAATCCCTCAAAAGGACTAACATATAACTATTTTGAAATTTAGAAGAATCACGAGACTTTTTTTAAGAGACTAAATTAGATTCCATAATTTTTATTGATGATGCAAAATATATTTTATTTTATTTTATTTTTTCAAAAAATTTGTACGTGCACTTGGATATACTTGCGCGTCGGCGTATGCAGGTACGCCATTGTTCAATTCGTTGTGATCATATCAATTATCAATCGGGTCAATGTATGTATATTTCATTTTTAATTATTTATTTATTTTTATAAATTTAAATTTCATAAATCGACCGGGAAATTTACTTATTGATTTAACATCGTTAAATTTTCTTGAATAAAAACTTACTTATTATTACGTATTAGTGAGCTCTAAATTACAGTAATTTTTTAAGATTATGATTTTTTCTTTATAAATTCAAGTTTGTTGTTTAGCATACAAATAAATTAAATCTAATTTTATAAATGTTACGAATTGAAATATAATTCAAGCATTTGTTTTATTTCTTCACTTGTTTGTTGAAATTTCCCGCTTATAATTGATATGAAATCACAAAATTAGAAAGTTATTTCAGTTTTTTTTTTTTGTAAGCAGTTATTTCACTCTCTATTCACAGAGAAAATATGTCATCAGTCATCACTTTCTTTTAATGAGTTATGCATTTATTAGTTTTTAATTAATAAAAAAATCAGAGTAAATATATTTTTTGGTTCCTGGCCATATCCACAAAATTCTTTTTTAGTCTCTGACAATAAAAAATGACCAAATTGGTCCCTAAAATGATGAAAAAAGGACCAAAGAGTACTTATTACAATTGACAGAAGGACTAACGTGACCATTTTTTCATAATTTTATGTACCAATTTGATCCTTTTTATTGTTAGGGACTAAAAAGGATTTCGTAGATATTTTCAAAGAGGAAAAAGAGTGTTTACTCAAAAAAATTATGATAAGCTTGAGATATAAGATATTCATATTATTTTTATTTATTTATTATTATCTATTATAATTATATATTTTAAAAAATATTTAATTATAATATTAAAGTTATTTTTTTCAATATTTTTTTAAAATATTAATCCAACAATAATTAAAGAGATAATTTTGCGGTGTAAAAAAACAGGTAATGGATTCGCATCTCGCAGTGTAAAAAAGTGAGAGTACGAATATTGTTAGGAGAGAGAGAGGAAAATTATGCATGGTTTGAGATTTGTGTAATTACGTGTTGGCCCTTTGGTGGAAGACGGAACACCACCGCAGCGCAGAGACAGTTCTGGAACTTTCGTTGCGCAACGGAAAATCTAGAATATACGTTACTTAGCGGCGAAGGCGAAGGCGAAGGCGTGGTTATCTATCTATCTATCTAATCTTTCTAGCAATTGGATTTAGAATCAGAAATTGGAAATTAGAGAATTGAAGGAAAATGGAAGTGAGAAATGGGAGAAGGGTTTCTCGAGGAATGCTGCCACTGCTTGCTCTTCACACCTTCAGCGAGTACTACAGATCCGATCGGAAACCCCCCGTCACCGCCGCTCTAATTGCCGCCAACACTCTCATTTACATCAGACCATCCTTATTGAATTCCATCATTCCTTCTATTGATGAGGTCTGGTTCAATCCCCACCTCATCCTCAAGGTATCTTCCTCCTCTTCTTCAATTCCTCTTTTTTCTTTGTTTATTAGGTTTTATTAGGTTTTCTCATTCTCTACTTTCTTACAGAACAAGGACCTGAAGCGATTCTTCTTGTCTCCTTTCTACCATATTGGAGAATCTCACCTGGTTTACAACATGCTATCCCTTCTATGGAAAGGGTTTCAATTGGAAACTGCAATGGGAAGTCTCGAATTTGCTTCCATGGTTGCTTCTTTACTCGCTTTATCTCAGGGTTTTACTCTAATGCTATCCAAATCACTGCTTCTGTTTTTCGAATATGAGAGATCATACTACAATGAATACGCTGTTGGTTTCTCTGGTGTCTTGTTTGCATTGAAAGTTGTTCTTAATTCTCGATTGGATAATTATAGTTATGTACATGGGGTGTTAGTGCCATCGCGTTATGCTGCTTGGGCTGAATTGGTTCTGATCCAAATGTTTGTACCTGGTGTCTCATTCATTGGTCATCTCGGTGGCATACTTGCTGGCCTTGTTTATCTTAGGTTGAGGGGCAATTATTCAGGTTCGGACCCGCTAGCTTTTCTCATGAGAGGTCTTACTGGTGCATTGAACTGGCCTCTCAATTTTTTATGCAATGTGTTTCGGCGAAGCCGGAGAAGGATCTCTGGTAGGGGAACTGTTGGTGGTAACCGGACTGTAAGGAGAAGTACTCAGTCTGGTGTGTGGAGATGCCAGGCTTGCACATATGACAATTCTGGTTTGTTAAGTGTGTGTGAGATGTGTGGTACGAGTAGGGATGGGGTTGGATTATCTTCTTTTCAATGGGACCGTGATTCTGATGGTCTTCCTTTGGATGAATTGCGTCGCCGGAGAATTGACAGGTTTGGTAGGTAGATGATGGTTTTGTATTTCACAGCCTCTGGCAAATAACACACGTATTGGATATGGAAATTTTCAAGCATGTTACATCATTTTGTTTAGGAGATAAGTGACCATAACCGTTTGTTCATATGTTGTGGAACCATAACCGTTTGTTTCTTTGTACTATCCAAAGATAAGTGACCTCATTGCTCACTTGCCATTCATGGCTGATACTGCAGCAACTTATATCAATTTACCAAGTTACATTACATCATTTGGGCACACCAAACAATGGATGTTTTCATTCAATTATTATTTTTGCTTGTCAAAATTTCTTTTAAAGTTCATTGATGTTGTGTGGGTTAACATAATGTGGACAGCTTGTGTGAGGGCTACCTTAACAGTAAATGAGCAAGGGAATGAGGGATGGTTTGCTAATCTTCCTTCCGCACAGTTTGTGTAATTGTTTTAAACTCATGTTTTCTTTTAATTTTTGGTGAATTCCATGATCTAGTTATGCTCTTAGTATATATATGGCTTTGGGGATTGAGAGGGGAATTCGGTTGGGGATTCAGATTTGGATTCAAATATCAAAAGGCCTGCACCTGTATTTGAATATGAAAACTTAAATTATCTGACCCATGCTCAGCGGGTTACCATTTGCCATAAACCTATGCCGATGTAGGTCCCTGCTTCAAAGGATGGAGGGCTTTATGGTTCAATTTTTTTCCAATGGTGGCGACTGGCGAGGATACCGTTTGCAAAGGAGTCAAAGAACTTTTGAGCATAACGAATAATCACTCACTTGTGGTGATGAATTCACAATGAATAACTACCAGCTTAAAATGAGTAATCAAAACGAATTGAATGACTACTCTGAATAAACAATAGTTATTTCTAATTGCTGCCACGATCGATGCTGTGTAACACTGAAAATACTTTGCCTCTGCTCCCAAATGTGTGAAAATTTCAGTTGAAGGTCGTAATGTTTCCTAAACAATGCATAAAATTGTACAGAAATCAAGGGGAAAAAATTAGCAATCACGGGAAATCTCTATAGCAAAGGATAAATAGTATACACTTCGCTAAAACATATCGTTTGCTGCCCTCTGGCTGGCCCAAAGACATGCACAAGTTCCCAACGAAGAAATAAATAAATTAAAATTACGGCATGTCCACTAATGAATGGTGTAATTTTTATTGTCAAATTCTGTCCCTCACTGAATACCCATCGATTAAAAGGTTTTTCTTCAATATGGTTTTTTATCTTCAGATTGTAGCAATAAAACCGTGGAGAAGGAAGAACTTCTTAGGTTCCTTGAGTCTTTATATACATAAATATGTTCCGATAGTTGGGTATGACTCATACTTTGCATGTTGATGATGACCCTAGTTGTTGTTATGTGTGACAGTCATAGCGTCATTTTCTTGGCTAAGAACTTAAGTTTCCATGTGAGGGGACCAAGCATATCGGCATAGTATCACTTCATCAAAAAGAAGATTGAAGACAAGGTTGTATTGCTACCAAGGTAGTGACTTCAAAGAAGTTTGAAAGATGTACAGCTGCATTGAGATTGAAAAAACATGCGAAGCATTCACCAAGTAGGAGAATGTTGGGTATATCTCATACTTCGTATGTTGATGATGACCCTAGTTGTCGAGGTCAGCAGAAAGGTAACGGGAGTCTCGCTCGGCGAGGGTCCGGGGGTAGCGCCCCCAGGCTCGTAGAGGCTAGGTACTGTTGTGGGCCTCTGATTTATTGTTTGTAATATTCTTAGTAGTTTGGGCTTGAGCCCATGAATAGTTGTTGTTAGGGTTTTCTAATCCTATTTATATTTTCCTTGAAAATCGAGTGACTTATAACGAGTGACGGTGAGATGAATATAGTATAAACAAGCTAGAAGTAGCCTAAATTGAGTGAACCAAGATAAATATCTCTGTCTATTCTCTCTCTCTTCGTTTGTCATTTGTGTGATTGTCGATTTCTAACACCCACGTGAATGTCAGCTACATCTGTTGAAGGGAAGATTTAATTGCCAAGCTCACCACTATTAGATACTGCTTTCTTGGCAATGGACACTTAAAGAACATGCAACGATTGCTTCTAATGTCGATGTGTTTTCTCAACGCAAATGCTAAAACGATTGCTGTATTTTCATTTGATTCACAATATTCTATTTGCACTTTTGGGATCCTGATCCTTTCACACTTTTTAGGCTTAGGAAGTAGCAAAGGAGATGGGTGAAATCATGGCAAAGGCCTATCTGAAGAAAGGGTTCACAAAGGTGACCTTTGATCGTGGTGGATTGGATCCCCATACAATGGCCGTGTTCAAGCACTTGCTGATGCAGCAACATGGCCTGGAGTTCTAGAATGATGAGTCCTCTTCTGATGTTTGATGTTTATATTTGTTATCAAAGGATTTTCTAATTCTTTTAAGGGATAGGTTATTGTACCTATTCTCATTTTGTCTGCTACATTGAATTTGTTATTATCCAATGTCTCCATTTATCTGTCAATTTTCTTTTAGTTGAAGACTTGGTTTTCAACTATTTCATCCTAAAAGTGTAACCTGTGGACAAAGGCGGACACAGGTAACGGAGAAGGGGGGCAAGTGCCCCCCCTAAATTTTGATATAAAAATATCAAAATACCTTTCACTCTTAAAATTTTTATTCCTTCTATCTCTCACTTTCTTATCACACAGTTATCTCATTCTTTTCTAATTTAAATACTAGGGCATTTTGTGGTTTTCTTCTCTATTTTTCGTTCTGTTCTTTTCTAATTCCTAATCCCACTTACACACATATCAAACTACAACATACACTTATATATAGACTTCACCTACCGATTTTTTCTTCTATATAATATAATATTCTAAACTTTTGCTACTTGGACTTTTCTTTCCTTTGCTACAAGTCTACAACTTTCTACATCTTTCTTCAAGACTTCAACCACATGTTTTGTTTCATCAGAGCCATTGAGGCCGAAGGAATTTCCCATACCTTTGTGTCGGCCAATTTATTTGTTGTTTACTTCCTTCCTCCTTTGTCACAGCCTGGAGTCAAATCACAATCTAAAAATAAAGTAGTTATTCTTGGTGATGGAAACCGCAAAGGTTAAATCCCATTTTTTGCATTTCAAGTGCGGAGGTGTCCACCCTTCATCAAATTCTTGGATCCACCACTGCGGTGGTTATATGCAAAATAAAGTATAAGAAGCATAGTACCAAAAAAAAAAATTTATATTAGAAGCAAATACGAGAAGAGATTGAAACTAGCTCATTATTATTGTCATAGGATACATATAGTCTTAGGATTGATATTCAACATTGAATTTCTGGAAATCACACTCAGTTTGGCCAATAGTACATGAATTCCCAGTATCCTGTTTGTTCATTCAAGCCATAAATGCCTTCAGCCGAAACTAGCCATGAACATCCAGTATCACATCGCACGTGGTCCCTGGCAGCAGAATACGCATCAAAATGGTACTCCTGAACTTTTTCCCATTCCAAATCACAGAAAAATAGTGTGGTTTCAATAATATTGTCATTGAAGTGCCAGCCAAATTCATCCCCATTTTGTATGTTCTGCGTGCCCAGATCATTATCTTTGGATTGGCAATGTAACGTCATGTTCTTTCCAGATCCTAGTTGGTTCTTGATGCTCACATGTTTGGTTCCTGCAACAACATGGGTGCACAATCCTATCACCAGCAGCAGGGTCACGAGGTGAGTTATCTTCGCTAAACATCCCATATGTGCTTCCATTTTTGTTGTTCTGTTTTCAACAGGATTTGAAGCAATACATAAACACTGAAGTAATTGAACAAGAGGAACAAATCTTGTCTTAGTGTATATAGAAAAATGCTATGTGACAAGGTTCAGGCATTGGTTTTGATGTGCATGTAACTTGTAAGTATGCCGTATTAGCATATTAATTAATTATTACGGTATGAATCAGCCGTTAAGATGGATGTGCGAGAGAAAAGAAAAAAAAATATATATTAATTTAATGGGTTTATCATCTATCATTTAATATGATCACACAAATTTTCCTACACACACAATATCTTGTGGGACCTGTAGCAAAAAAAATTCCGGCATACAAAATGAATCTCTATAACATAAGACAATCATTTTTCCTAGTATAACTCTTATAAATCGTAACTTACGAAGGAGACTTTACCCTTTGTAATACTCTCACCTCTCAAGACTAATCTTTCGTATATTCGCCAAGTATTAAGAGTCTAAGACTGATCTTTGTGAATATTGTTGAAGTTTTTTTTTTTTTTTTTTTTTTTTTGGAGTTTGAAATTTAACATTTAATTAGTATTAAGGAATCATTAAAAAATTAGAAATGATCGTTTATCAAAAAATAAAATAAAAATAGAAATGATATAATTTGAGCTAAATTTATTTATTTTATTTTAAAATGTTTTTTCATATCTAGAACTCATTATAGAAAAATAGGATTTGATTTCATTTATAAATTAGTTTCATTGTTTGGAAAAATTAAAAAAGTGACTGAATTAATTTTAATGAATAATTATCTTTATTATCCTTGCTTAAAATAGTTTATGACTTAATTGATAGAGGCAAAAATGTCAATTTCAATTATTGAAACTAAATAAAATCTATTCATATTCAATTAAATTTATTTGTACACAAATGAAATAAAATATTAACAAAAAAGAAAAAGAAAAAGAAATTAATTTAATTTAAAATAAAAAAAATTCTAAATCAATTTTATAACTTTATAAGTAAATAAATTTATTTATAACTAATCAATATCTATTTTATAAGTTTATAAATAAATAATTTAATTAAATAAATCAATTTCTAAAATAATAATTCCAAACGTACTGAAGGAAAAGATTTTTTCTTATTTTTGGTGAAAGGGCACAACCCCAAAACAAAATAAAGAAATTACATCAAAGAGTATCTAGCTCTATGAACAGAGCTAAAATCAGAAAAATATAACCACATAATATCTGAAAGAGGAACGTGGAAAGTCATAAAATCATCTTGATCTAGCTTTAGCAGAAGGAAAAGAATTTTGTTATTAAAAGTGTAACGCCTGGCCGCTTCAAGAATCAACAACTATCCCCACATACCAACACGAGATTTTTCAGTGTGCTTTTTCCTCACTCGCACACTTCCTGGTAAAACTTCCCAGGAGGTCACTCATCCCAGAATTGTTCCAAGTCAAGTACGCTTAACTGTGGAGTTCTTCCGTTCCGGGCTACCGAAAAAAATATGCATCTTGTTAGTATAGGTAGTACTAATTAATTCTTATAAGCTATCCCAAACTGTGCGGTGCACAGTCTTTGGAATCGCTCTCTTTCGGATGTCGATTTGATTCATTCTTATATATAACCCCACACCGAAAGTCTGTCAAGAGCCGTTCGTTGTCGTACCTTTTTGCACTGCGATTACTACCCGCCCTCATTTACAAAAGAGTCAGCAAATTTATACACACAAAAAAACAGAGAGTAAGTAATTGGGTTATGCCACATGCTTACCAAGTTCGCTACCTCTGTAACTTGGTCGAATTAGCTTTTTACGAGAAAGTGTACCATATGTCGTGAAATCAACGGTTATCAATTTGTTATCAGTACTTGTAGTGAATTTGGACATTATTAGTTGAAATTAAACATTAAAAAAAATATTAGTTGAAATTATTATAAACAGAGTGTAACATTGTTGTCAGATAAACTTTGGTCTAGTAAATAATAATATAAACATTCTATTCGGTTATTATAAACCACAAAAATAAATAATTTGGTCGTACTTATCATGAGAGAAATATTTTCGTAATTTCGTTTGTATATTGGGAAAATGTAGTTACTTCAATAATTCAAAATTGACAAGACTTATCAATTTAAATGATAAATATTAAATCTTTAAAAAACAGTTAAAATTTAAACACAAATTAATTTTTTTTCCAAAAAAAAAAAAAATCATATATTGCAAGGAGTATTAACTTGTTGTAATACAGTGAAATAGACAAAAATGATCCATGGAAATAATTTTCTTTTATTAAATTCCAGGTGAATCAATAAAAGTCTCCATTATGAGCACCCAACTTGGTTATATTTATATAGTCCATAGGAAATAGATACATAGGTGGTGCTCTGAGGCGACATTATTAACTAAAACCTGGGTGTGTCTGGCATATCTTGGAAATCAGATACCTCCATGACTAGTGGATGAATATCAGTTGTTGCATTATATTGCTGAATTACCATAACTGATGTTGTAGTTGAGAATTCTGAAGAAGCCAAATAGCTTCCAACAGGTCCAAGCTCTGGGCAATCACTTTTGCTAACCAAAGGTGCTACTGCTGGCATTCTACCAACCAATATTAGAGTGCTCTTATTCATTTCCTTCAATGCTGTCATCATATCATTATTGCTTTCCACCAACCTTTCCTCATACTTAATTGACTCTTCATTTTTGCTTCTTGCACTTAACAACTCACTCCACAATTGATCATCCTGTTCTTTTTCATCAATGTTACTACCACTTATCTCATCCACTATTACTTTCTTGTCCTTGTTTGATGCTACTCCAACCAATTTAGCACCAAAGGCCAATGTCTTCCCATGTGGAGCTATGAACTTAACCACAGTGAGTAAAATCCCTGGGTGTTCAGCTATTCTCATACCATAAGAAAGTGCTTCACGATCATCACGTCCTCCAAAGAAGGGTACAACTACCTTATAGGCCACATCACTAGCTTGGACTTGGCTTGTGCCTCCAAGACCACGATCAACCAAAATTCCCACTGAGCAAGGAGCATGGCTTAGCACAAGCTCATTCATTACATGGAATGCGTGTCCTAGTGACTCCATAGTTCCATCAACACGCTGGTGTTTGTGGAATGGGAGGATAATCATGGCTGCGCGTTTTTGATGAGCACTAGTACAAATATCTTCATGGATGTTGCTGAGAGCAGAGATTGCTGTCATGGGGCGTACATTGACACTAATGAGTTTACCATAAGCCTCAAAAGCAATCACCATTTGATCTTGGTCATCTTGTTTTTTGATCCAGAAGGGTAAGCCATTGTTGCGTGCCTTGTGAACCATTGTGATGGCTGAAGACCTCTCTGAGAGTTCCATCAAGTGCATTGCATATATGCAAAGTCTTCCTTTCTTTCTGATTCCACGAGAAGACTCTATGAGATTGATTAAGGTGGGAATGTTGCGGGTGCTGTGGAAGCATGCTAGCACTCTGAGCTCTGTGTCAGGATCTTTCCGCTGAATTGTTTTATGCTTGTAAGGTGCTCCTCTGCGAGCTGGTTTATACACAGCCATCACTATTGGGGTGGTGATGAATGTGGTAAACAGTGCCATAAGAACACAGATGGCAAATGATTGGTCATTCAGTACCTGCATTGCAAGAAGATGATTGTTTATCAAAAAGAATAAAGAACAAATTTGTTTTTGCTGATTAATGAGCATAAATGTATGTATGTGAAGACAAGCCTTAAGAGCTTATACTTTTGTGACTGAAAAGTCACATGTTTGAATCTAGAAAACAGTCTTTTTGTAAATATATAAAGACACCCCTACATACAAGAATTGCCCTCACCCTTACTTACCCTGGCCAATTGAGATTTAATGGGGAGTGGTTTTTTATGTAAGTCTGAAAAAAAAATAAAAAAAATAAACCAGTTTTTGTTATATATTATGAGAGGATATAATATACCTTGCGATCCTTTCCAATGTTGAGAACAATGAGCTCTACCAAGCCCTTGGTATTCATGAGAAATCCAAGTGCCAGGGCTTCTCTAAAAGGCATCTTGCATACTAATGATATGACGACTGTGCCAATGATCTTTCCAAAGCAAGCATTGAATATAACAAGTGCTAACAGTGCCCAAGAAACACCTCCACTAATAGTTGCTACATTTGTCTTCAAACCACTAGACACAAAATAGAGTGGCAGGAAAAGGCCAGACACAAGATCTTCTATCTTCTCAATCAACACCCCAGCAAAGGGACCCTCTTTGGGCATAATAATGCCAACAACAAAAGCCCCAAAGAGGGCATGAATTCCAATAGTATCCGTGACAAAACCACAAGCCAAAACTAGTGTCAATGTGATACATATGTAGATCTCCTTCACTGGCTCACCCTCAGGAGAACGCCTAGCCATAGCTGCAAGCAATGGCCTAATGGCAAAGACAGCAAAGAGGATAAAAGCAACACCACATAGCAAAACCCATACAGGAATAAGAGGGGATGTGTTGGAGCCAGATAAGGCTATAGCAAGAGCAAGAAGTATCCAAGCTGCAATATCATTGACAGCAGCAGCTGACATTGCAATGCGTCCAACATCAGTGGTGAGGAGTTTAAGCTCAGCTAGGATTCTAGCAAGGACGGGAAATGCTGTGATTGAGAGAGCAACACCCATGAAGACAAGGAAGGGAATTGGCTCAGCACCTTTGGATATGGTTGCTCTAAGAACCAAAGATGTGCCAATGCCAAGAACAAAAGGGACAGTGATTCCACAAAGGGCAATTCCTAAGGCCTTATGACCAGTACGACGGATAGAACGCATGTCAAGCTCAAGACCCACTAGAAACAAGAAGAACAAAAGACCAACGTTGGCTAGTGTGTCAAGTACAGTTAAGCTTTTCTGTGGGAAAACTGTGTTCAGGAATTTCTCGCTTCGTCCAATTGCAGATGGTCCAAGTAGTATTCCTCCCTGCATTTAACATTTTCATACAATAATCATTAAAAAAAAAAACACATAATAACATGTACATGAACTTACACCCAAAATAATCATTTACAATTTTTTTATTTAAATCAAGAGGGTATACTTACTGTAATTTGTAAAAAAAAAAAAAAAAATTGTAAATGGATCTTTCCCCATAAAATATAAAATAAAGAGTAAAGTCATTTTTAGGTCCCTAATAAAAAAACACGGCTCCATTTTTGTCTCTTACAAAAAATAGGTCAACTTTTGGAATAAATCTTTGTTGCTACTCTTGCACCAAAGATTCAGTGCATTCCACCAATAGAAATATTACATGTTCTCTACCAAATTTTCTCTCTCTCTCCTGATGTGTAATACTCCTACTAGTGGGATGCACTGAATCTATGTGCAAAAGTAGCACCAAAAATTTATTCCAACTTTTGGTCCCTCTACAATTCCAATTTTTTGAAAATGTGATCACTCACAAATTCAATGAAAACCTAATTTAGTTTAAAAATGACTAATATGGATTATTTTTGTTGTAAGGGAGAACAGTGTTTATTGTTAGAAACCAAAAAAGGGTTTTACTCTAAAATAAAATAAAAATGGCATGCATGATTTTCAACCGCAATGACATGTGATCCAAAAATTTAAATCACATAGGCCATGTCCAAGTGATTTTTATGATAAAATCAATGTTGATATGGTTATACAAACATATCAATGGCACTTTTCTGAAGAAAATATTTTCATGATAAGATTTAATGCTAAAGAATAAGAAAACATACAATGATCTCTGCAATGACTCTGGGTTGCTTGAGGGGTCTCAGAAGGAATGCAAGAAGTCTGGTAAAGGCAACCACCACGCATATTTGGAGGATTAACAATGGCAATGCATAATCGAGTGGGTTTTCATCTTGGAAGGCTCCATTGGACGTTGCCTTCATAGGTGCTGGGCATGTTACATTATGCGTCGCCATTGTTGTTCTGTTCTGTTCTTCTTGCGTGATGGGCCCAGCAACGACGCTGGTGAATTGATTTGAAACAATGATCGGTAATTATATATTAACAGGTGGACACAACAAGAGCATAATATGGAAACGCAAACCAAGGTAAGGTGTTTACTGTTTGCTTCTCTACTATTTATAGAATGTTTTTATTAACTATATCGTTGCAAAACCATGGCAAACCAGGGTGTCCTTTTTTTTTCATGTGGAATTTTTTTTTCAATGCAAAAACATTTCTCCATCGATTTATTTGTGTTGTGGACCGGACCAAGGCCCCAATTTATATGCGATCCAACACAAGTGAACCTAAAGGTAGACACTACGTAAAGAAGGTAAGAACTCCATGTAAGACGGACAAAAAAACCCAACTTATTTCAATGACACATGCACACACCCCAAAGACAAAAGTCATCGTACTATGTCAGTAATCCGTGATCCCACTAGATACCTAATTCATAGGTATCAAGAGAGAAACACTTGAATCCTAGATCAATTATCTAATCCAGATTGGACACATGTGCCACTTGCAGATGAATTTCATTGGATAATTTTCTGTTTATGACATTATTTTAATGTCATTGCTTTTTTTTCCCATTAAGCTAAATTGTTGATCTTATCCATACATTATATACTTTGAATAGAGATGTTTATTAATTTTTATGTAGTAGGTAAATATTTAATTTAATTTACCAAAACTGTACAGCCAAAATGTTTAAAAAGTAATATTAGTTAAAAGTATTAAAAAAATGCTTTACATAAAATATAATAAGGAAACTCATATTTAAAATTTGATGATTATATGATTTAGTTTTGTTTATCTATTTGTTATGATATTTGGTAAGTCACAAAGTTAAAAAGATAAAGAGCGATTGGAGATAGACATGACTTTTAAGATAGAGCAATTGAGATATTTAAATATTAAGAGAGAGATTTGATTTTTTTTTTCTTTTTGCTTTTTTTATACAGTGAGTGAGCTGATAATTTATAGAATTAAACTTTTATAAAGATAACAAAAAATTGAATTTGAATTAAAAATTAATAATACTCATAAAATAACTACTGATAAGATCATTTAAAAAATAAAAATAAGTTAATCTAATAACAACGAATTAGGATTAATTAAGCATTAATTAAATAATATTATTTAAATATTACATTTTCAGTTCACAAGAAACCCACCAAACTCATGAAGATAGGAGAAAAAATAACCAAAAAAGGGAGTAAAATGTATTAAAGAATAGCTTTCCTCCAAAACTTGCCCCTCCTAACTCCTTTTTTGTTGTTTTCTCATTCTGTTTTGTTTCATTCCTTATTGTTTCCAAAAAAAATTGTATCCTAGGGCTTAAAATCATCATCACACACATTGAGTTACCTACTTACACTAATATTATCTAACATTGCAAATGGGATAAAACAAGCATAATTTTCTTCATGTTTTATGTGCTACACAGGAATGGACCTAGCTTTGGATTGTTAGCTTAATATTTGCAATTTTATGCAATGATAAAATTGAGTGTCTAGGATTAAAAATAGTAATTCATCTACCAAAATGAAAGAAAAATAGTAATTCAAGAAACATAAATACATATTGTGTGGCCTCGACAACTTTTACACAATACAATCCAACTTTTACACAATACATTGTGTGACCTACTTACACTAATACTATCTAACATTGCAAATGGGGTACAAGCATAATTTTCTTCATGTATTTATGTGCTACACAGGAATGAACCCTAGCTTTGGGTTGTTCGCTTAATATTTGCAATTATAAAATTGAGTGTTTAGGATTAAAAATAGCAATTCATCTACCAAAAAGAAAGAAAAACAGTAATTCAAAAAAACATAAATACCTATTGTGTGGCCTCAACAACTTGTACACAATACAATCCAACTTTTACATAAATACCTATTTTTTTATTTTAATTTTGGGAGTATATTTCTTATTTACAAGAGATAAACACACACAAAAGTAAATGTAACCCACTAAAAAAAAGTGAGAAAAAAAATTCAATTACTTTTTATGTGTTGAATAAAACAAAATTATCAAACAAAATAGGGCTCTTAATCAAACAAAAAATGTAAAGTGTTCGTCGTGAAAGACTTACAAGGTCAGCCGCCGCTACAGAGAGAGTGAAAAATGAGCTTTCGACTTTCGTTTCCCCCTCCTATTGTGTTGGTGTTGAAATATTTATATGTTGTTAGGATCATACACACTATTACTCTAGTGAGTGAATTAAAAGATTAGGAATCATCGCCGTTTAGATTTGATCGGTTTTAAAGCAAAAATTATTTCATTTCATCCCTTTGATTTCATCATTTAATTATCCATTCGATTTGATTTTTTTTTTCAAAATTAGATCGAATCCAATCCAATTTTATTTAATTTGGATTGCAATGAATCAGTTTTTGATTTTTCGAAAAGTTTAAAATTTTAGCAATATAATCACTAGTTATATCAATATAAAGTCATACAAAGTTACAAACCACAAGAAAATTCAAGTCTTCAAACTAAAACAAGTTTTAAAACTCACGAAGAGTTAAAATAGATTATTAAACAAAAAAAAAACTAAAACAAGATAGCTTATTATCGATAACATCTCAGATAGCTTATAAAACAACAAAATTTCAAGTCACTATCTTCCAAAAATAATAAATACATAATAAAATTGATTTATTTGAATTGGATCAATTTTCACCAACCAAATCGTAAATCAATTCAATCTAATTAAAATATGCGATTTTTTGTCTTTTTGGGTTATCAATTTTTCAGTTCGAATACTGCAGTTTGGATTGATTTGGATTAATAGATGAAGATCCCTAAAAAAAATATATGTAGATACATAAATACAAATTTAATTTAAATAACTAATATGTAAAAGAATATAAACATTTACGTAATTTAAATATTATCTTATCTTTATCCTCATCTATATCGCTGTATTCTCTTTGGAATATGGAAGTAAAAATAATCAACTTGTAAATTAGAAAATTAAAGAAATTTCTTGCATACTATTTTATTAAAAAAAAAATGCTATAAAACATGACTGAAAAGTAAATTTAGGGGTGTAGGAGAAATAAACACTACTGAAAAATAATCTCAGCAAATTGGCTAAAAGTCTAAAATGACCACCCGCTAAAGAACTATTTGAATGTATTATTTGACCACCAAATATAAAGACTTTGTCAGAATAACATCATTATCAATAAGGATATTATTCGCTAAAATATTATCTTTTTAGGTTATAGTTGCTATTTTTTTTACGATCTCCTTTTGTTTTTGATAAAAAAAATTTACTATTTTTTTTTACTATCTCTTATTATTAAGTTTTAATCATTGATTTCCGCTAATTTAGCCGTTATAATTTATTAGATCATACTTATTAATCAATTATTAATTTCCAATAATTTATGACTGTTATATTGATGAAAATTAATAGCTAAGATTTAGTAATAAGAGATAGTAAGAAAAAGAGATAATAACTGTAACATTAACCTCTTTCTTAATCCTTATTCCCAATATTATTTTCTTGAATATATTTTTAATTTACATGAGATATAAATTAATTTAAATTTAAGAATATTTATTGAATACATTTACCTAAAAAAAATAAGTACAGGAGAAGATATTTTTTACGAAATAAATAAACATTTTAATCCTTGAAAATGCACAACATAATCGAGGTCAACAAATCCCAGTCATTACCAAACTACCCCATTCCTAAGTCTACTGCTACGTTTTAAGTATTCTTCTCTTGCATTTTTTTTAATTAAAAATAAGTGAAATTCATGTAGGTTTAATTAACAATGAAATAAAAACAATTAAATGAGTCATATTTTTGGCATGTGCAAATAGATAATGGACCCATTTTCCGTAGAGAGAAGTAGCGTGGGCCGGGCTTGGGCTTGGACTCGGGCTCTCCTGGCTTTGAAACGGGGCAAAGCGGCGGCACCCAGAGACGGAAACCGCGGCGCCAGAAGAATCTAGAATGTAGACAAAGAAAGGACCAAAAGAAAACCATAACAAAATAATAAGCAAAGAATATCAATGGCAGAAGCTGTGGCTTTGTTTGGTGTTTCAAGTTCAACGCATTCATTACCCTCACTTTCTCTTCCATCTAAATCCATTCATCGATCCCATACTCCCATTGTTTGCTTCTTCCGCTCTCATTCTGTTGGTTTCGGTTACTCAACTCATTCCAATCGACGACACGTGTACGCTGCTGTTGTCTCATCCGATTCCAAGGCCACTACCTCCTTTGACCTAAGTCAGCCCGATTTGGATAATACTGGTGGTGACACTGGTGCCGGCAACGGCAAAGGTTTTGGCGGCGGCGGCGGAGGAGGAGGAGGAGGAGGAGAAGGAGGAGGTGATAACAGCAAGGACGAGGAAGGATCAGACGGAGACAAAAGGAAGATGGCTTTGTCAATGTCTCAGAAATTAACTCTAGGTTATGCTGTCCTCGTTGGAGGTATCTCTCTCTCTCTCTCTCTTTCTCTCTCTCTCTTACTCAAGTACCAACACTAGATCATTGTAACTAAACCCTAAGTGATCGATCCATTACATAATTTTGTTTGTTTATTTTTGGATTCAAGTAGCTGAGATAAGTATGAGCATATTTGCTTTTGTTGTTTGATGCAATGTCTCGTATCTTGTTTCGTTTTGCACTCCCTACTTCCATTCTTACATTTTCTAGCTTCCACAGTTTAGTTTTTTATTTTTTTAGTCCGTGCTGGTTGATTTAGTCAACTTTCTTCAAATTTGATGTCGGGCTTTTGTGTACACGCTGCCATCCTCTGCACACTACTTGAATTCAACCGAATGCATTTTGGTCAGTACTTGGTTAATAAAAACTTTCATGGACAAGATGTTTGATTCATTGGAATTGCGGATGTTAATTAACTTACTTCGTGCTCATATCTTTGAGTTTCATCACTTGCAGCGTATATAGCACCGACACGTGACACGATACTCGGACACGTCAATTCTATAAAAATATTAGTTAAATATTAGTTTTCAACAAGTTAGGACACGTGTTTATGTTTTTAATTTATGTAGTATACATTGTATTTAATATTCAATAATTTAATAAAAAATCTAATAAAAAATATTCATGAATTTTGTAAAGAAACATAAAATATCCAAAATATTTATATTAAACTCAATTATATAACATGACATTTTGAGGCATAAATCAACGCAACGCAATCTTTAAATCTTTCTTGAAATTCTATAACGCGTGTTATATTGCAGGAAGTTATATTCGGTGCCTCATAGCTTGAAGCTAATTTTCACAATTTGTAGGGTCCTATACAGCCCCTGCATCCGATAAAAAAAAAGTGATTTTTCGGGCCCCATTTGTTTATGCCTTTTTTTAAAGGCAAAAATGTGTTTCTAATAAAAAATATATATATGTTTACAAAGTTTTATAATAAGTAGATAAAAAAAAATTAAAATGCAAACCTCGACATATTTATTTATTTTAAGTTTTTTCCCGGAAGCTAAATGTAACGTTCGAAGGGATTAGACCATAATTATGAAACAAAGTTATATTATAAAAGCTTTTTTTCAGCTGTAACGAACACACCTTTGGTCTTTGACATGTAAGTAGGTTTTTCACGTCATAATATGTCCAACGAATTACACCATAATTATGCATTATCATTTTTTTTCATTTTTTCCCCAGTTACATGTACATATTGATCTTTTTCATGGTTTTTGGCAGCTGGTGGTGTAATGGGCTATCTCAAGAGTGGCAGCCAGAAGTCACTTTTGGCTGGGGGTTTGTCTGCCGCCCTTCTGTATTATGTTTATAGTGTGCTACCTGTAAGACCTGTTTTGGCATCATCTATTGGCCTTGGTAAGTGACTAGTTTGTCAAGATATCTTACTTATTGGTTAAAGCCTGTCATAACAAGTCATCTCATCTGTTAATAGATAGAATACATTCATTTTTGTGCTTTATTTGTATAATACAAAGGAAATTGCTCTGCGAAGGATGCATTACTATTTTTTAAAAACAAAGTATTGTAGTATATATTTCTTGGGCTTCTGTCCCCCTATAAGAAACATCCCCATGTCTAAGTTTTGGAGCTCTTTTGAATGTGCACTTTAAAGTTTTATTTGGTAATCCCTGAATTCTGAACTTCCTTTTAAGCCTATTTAAGCTTGTAAGTAGTTTCCTATTTAAGCCTGTAAGTTTTATAAAACCTACCCCAAAAAAAAAAGAAATAGTGTTGAAACTTGAAAGTTTTTCAGCTTGGCATGGAATAGACTATGATGTATTGTTATGCAATTGCAGTGACAAATTGTGGTTTTCCACATAAGGATCTTTGCCTTATGGTCATCCTAAACTATGTTTGATAACACTTATAATTTTAGCGCTGAATTCTTTGAGTACCTGAATTCGTGTTTGAAATATTAATTTTGAAGCAGGGAAACTCTTTAAGAGTTTACAATGTTGAATTCATTAGCCGAGTTTACTCTCCTACAAGTTTACGTAAACAGTCGACTTTGACAACCTTAACTGCAATTGATATATAGAGTTAAGCTCCATGTGATTAACTTCTGCTCTCGTTTCTGATTTCGTTTGCTTTATTCCTGATATGTAGGCATATCTGCTGCACTTCTTGGGGTGATGGGTTCTCGTTTCAAGAAATCAGGAAAGGTTTTTCCAGCAGGGGTTGTATCACTTGTGTCCCTCATAATGACAGGTGGTTACCTGCATGGAATTATGCGTAGTGCGCATTAGAATGTAAATAACGAAAGGTGAGATAGTGCGATATCTTGTAAACTTTGCTGAATACAGTCTCCTCTTGTTATGGAACTTGTGGTTTGTCCTGTGGACCCATGGTTCGTTTGTTGGTCATACATGTAGACCTTTGTTGTGAAATAAGGATGTCGAGTTTGAACTTCCGTTCGGCCACTTTTTATGCGCATTGTTGTTAATTTCTTCTCTTGCCTGCTATCATATTCACTTTTCTGTCCCAGTTATGTTTGAATCTGTTCATATACATGTTTTTTGGTGATATATCCATATACAGTATTTTTTCAATGTATATATATTGAGAGAGAGAGAGAGCTTAAATAAGTTGATGCAGTATTTTTTTTTTTATATAATGATTGGGAATCTAGTAATTTAAAATTGGTCTAACTCACTTCTTTATTTTATTTTGGGTTTATTTCTCTCTCCCGCTGCATTCATGCGTCCTCAATGCTATTGCATCTGTAGTGTATACAGTACACCTTTGTTATGCAAGATGACACTAGCATTTAAATACGGAAACATTTGTATTGCTAAATCACCAAAGATCTGAAGACCAGCTATGCGTAGTAACTTGGCTTCTTAATATTTATTTCATCTAAGGAATTGAGCTATTGCATCAATGTTGTATACAGTACACCTTTGTTATGCAAGATGAAAAAAGCAAAAACGTAAAATCATAATGTAAAAAAATCATAAAAGCGTATAGAAACGTTTGGAATATTATTAAAATTGTTTTGATGAAGAAAAAAAAAATCGTAAAAACGTATAATCTAATAATGATTATTCCAGTTGAAAAAGAGGAGAAAGAAGGTGATGTGTGTACCCGTGAGAACTAGGGTTTCGAAAGAGTGAATTTAAGAGTTCTGAAATATTTACTGATTGGGATCTTTCATGAAGAATTCAATTCGAAATGAATTTTACTCTGAGAAAAAAAATTGTGCAAGTCAATATGTTGTTGTTCTAGGGTTTAGCCCAATACACAAGACCCGGGTAGATTGCAGATCCGATTGACTTCCCTGATATCAAGAAACGGCATATTCATATTCGGCCAAGGATCATGCTTTATGTCTCATTATTATTAGAAGGGTATCTTGTATCCTTAGATATCCGTTATTTTGAGAGTGAGTGTGTTAGGTAACATGATCATATTATGTGAAAGGGTCTTAATCATTTATAGGTAAATCAAAGGTAATGATTTATAATTTCTTATTCAAATGCTTTTTCTTTCTCATTTTTCATCATAATTAATTTGCTTATAAATGGTTAGGATTTTCTTACCAGACATGATCGCGCCCATTATTTTAGCCACTTACCAGCTTGTTATAGGGTCGGAATTTAGGAATTTGGTGTTTATAATATAATTCGGATGGTGAACCCACCGACAAGTAGTGGGCTGTGTAAGATTTTTAGTTTGGTGGGGTGAGTAGTTAAGATTTTCCTGGGTGGGGTGGGATGAGTGGTTTAACAAATTTGGTATAATAAAATCAGAATATGTCTTATTTAAAATATAAAATGCGTTTTAAAGAGTGAATCACATTAATTATCGTGTATAATTATTTAAAATATATCATTAGTGAAAAATATATTAGATTAAACTCTTAATGTAGTTCTTTATAAATTAAGATGTCATCACATTAGTCATTTAAAGATTTTGATTAATATTAAAATAAATATTCTCCTATTATTATGTATTTAAATTGACTTAGGTTGTGTTCTGATTTTTTTTCCTGCTTTTATTAAGAGCTTTTGAAAAAAAATTTACAAAAAAGAGCTTTCTGAAATATGCCACATTGAGATGAATTTACTGACTATTTACATCTTTAATAGAAAAATATTTGAAACACTACTATCATAACTCTAATGATTTACTCATAATAATACATATGATAGTGCTGTAATTTTTTGTGTAAGATTTATACGGTTAGCATTTTTTATGTATGTTTTATTAATAACTGAGTACTCTAATTCGAAACACGAGTACTTTTTTTTTTATATAAAAAAAAACGGTTTCTTCTTTAATAAAAATTATGTACTAAACTTATACATTTATTGATATAACCTTTCATGAAAACTTCTATCGAAAAAAATGACAAATTTCCGTGCAAAAAAGATGTTCAAATTGTGGCAGGTACGTAGAACATCCAAAATACAAAGGTAACTGCTAGATGCATAATGTAAACATAACTTACAACCCCATCGATAATCAATTGTCCAGACACATTAAGGTACAAGAATAACAGTTTAAAAGCCAGGTATTCTAAGAGCATAATGGATATTTTCTAGACATTAACAGATTAAACCTACTTTCAAGTCATACTTCACTCACACATCAAATTTAATAATTAGACATATAATATGGTCTCCATAATATAACACAGCTATACTAGTTTCTCTGCTTTCACATGTTATTCCAGACAGTACCACATGCATCACACAAAGTAGAACCAACACTAGTTGCCCACAAGAGCCAGCAAAACTTTGCTGAAATCCCTCCCCTGATCATTCAAGGAAACAAAATCTGGTGTAGTAGTGTCAGCATACAAGTTGTTCTCCATGTTTTCAGCAGCTTTTGTTGTTGGTGAGGCATAAGGGCCTTTGCTACCCAATCTTTATTTAAGAAACAAAGACAAAGTCATAAGAAAACCAATATATAATAATCACATCCAATATTGGAAATTCTAAACTAATTAGAGACACCATTAATTAAACATGACAAGTTGCTAGCTATGAAGCACCAATACGGCGTTTTTTGATACGTTCTCGATTATATAGACTATCGATTACCAAACAATACGTGTCCGATACGTTTCAGATATGCGTATCCGATACGTTGGGAAAAAATTTAAGGAGTATAGGTGCTTCTTAGGTTGCTAGTACCTGTTTCGTCGCTTCTCAAGAAACCTTTGAAGTGATTGTCTGCGAGCTAGTGGAAATTCTGAATATAGATATAAAGCAAAAAGCCAAAACAGATTTAAATTATTATTACATTAAAATAACAGACAATACAATTACTGAATAGTAAATGATAAAGAAGCACATAATGCCACACAACAAAATTGTTTAACAGATTATCATCTAAGTTTAGTTCAATACCTTGCAACCTGCAAATGGAACTCTTCTCCGCAGGAAATGAGACTGACTGTGGTGAAGGCAAATTACTAGAGTTTCCTTGTGGAGAAGAAGGGCTAGTGGGAATGATTGAAGTGAAGGGGTTCCCACTCTTGACTTTAGCAGACTTGGCAGCTTTAGCAGCAATCAACATTATTTCATGCACCTGTTAGTAAATAACAGAATAAATATATATATGGATTGTTTTAAGGCCATAACATTGAAAGTGAATGGCTGCAATATTCATTTATCACATCATTTTTCAATAAGGAGCTACCTTCTCTTCAGGAATTCCATTATAGACAGAAATCCTTCCATTATAGAAGATGCTAAACCGAGTTGTACAAGGAATCCCTGCATTCAGCCCAGATGTTGGCAATGGCCTGAAGGGGAAGGAGGAAAAAAAATACACACTCAGTATTATACATGCTTTAGAGTTAATAGTTTTCTACATTTTCTAGATTGGTAAACTCTGTATTATTGAGAGATGTTTCAAGAATTTATTGTGAATGTGAAGTCACAACAGTTCAGTATAAGTAGGTTCTTTTTTATGTTGCCTGATAGACCAAAGTACTATCCAAGATATAAGTTAAATAACATGAATGCAAAAAAATTTGTTTTTTATTCTTGATTCCCCTCTATCAATTTTTGATTCCCTCCTTTGCCGCATTAGAATCTTTGGTTAAAAGTGGAAACCTATAAATAATGTTATATAAGAAATGCCAATAAACAAGTAGATGGAACTTAAAGGTGATCCATGAAGCCACTGGCTTGTAGTCAAGTGGCTAGGAATAGGGGTGCTAAACAAACCTGGGGCCTCTCAGGGGCTTTTGGTTCGGCTCGTGAAAGCCTGAGTTTACATGTCTAATATTGGTTATTGGCATCAGACTTGTACTTATATAAAAGCTCGTTTAATAAAAAAGTCTAAGGCTCCAATTCAAAAGTTCGGCCTTAATGCCTTTCAGGCTGACCTAGTATATTATTATTTTTTATTTTTTTTTATATTTGTTATACTAATTGTAATAGCCCTCTCTTTTTCCTGGATCCATTTCACCCCATTTTATTGGTTAAACAAACTTTTCGATAAATTGTTGTTGTCTTATTTTTTAAACAGGCTAAATAAGGCTTCTTTTTTTTTATAAATAAGACAGGCCACAGGCCGATGGTTATATTTATAACAGATAACAGGCTTAGTCAAGCTGACATGTTTAAACACAGGTTTAGCCTTTTAAGACCAAAACTCGGCTCGGCTCGGCCCGTTAACACCCCTAGCTAGGAAACACTTAATATAGGGTTTAGTAAGTCTCTGTTGGGGAAATCAAGTGTGTTTCAATTGGATACATATGTGGGAACAAGAAGGCCCAAATCAGAAAAGAATGAAGAAAACGGGTGCTTTATGAATAGAAGGACTATTATTTTATTTTTATTTTTTTGATAAAGGAAACTATTATTCTAAGCTTTAGGCTTAAGATACAGTGTCATAATTGAATATTCCACTCTATAGAAAGTTTCTTTAATCTTTTGAGTTAAAATGTGATATCATTGCTTACCAAAAAAAATAAAAATGTGATATCAGAACCACTATTGTGAGACACATATCTTTAGAGGAAATACCAAATCCCTTTCTTACCATTGTCCCTACTTCTCTACGAGGCCTCTCATTCTACCCCTCCCATGCCTCAACCATTTCCCCTATACAAGTGTTTATAACCCAACAAAGAACTTGCTTGACAAGCAACTACCCTTTTTACACTCTATACGACATTCCTAGTTTCTTATTAAAATAAAACCTTTTATATCTTTGCATATCTCTTACATATCTTCCATAAAACTTTTCTTATTAAAAACAAATCTTGCATATCTTCCATAAAACTATAAAATAATATACATACCTTTCACATATATTAATATTAGTTGTCAGAGATAAACGTACAAATAAAATAGGAAACTATCGATAAAAAAATTTCAGCTCAGGAATTGGGCTCAAACGGTCAAACCCAACAATCTTGTAACAGGGTTTGAACTTTAACCACTAAGAAGTTTCTAATGTTCTTTTTCACTGAATCAAGATTATGGGTTCATAATACATTTTTTTATTGGACTAGACAAGGTAGATCATATATCATATCTTCCTAGCAAAAACCCTCAGATCTTTTAATAATTGGGCAAATTAAAAGTCAAATGTTCAAAACTTATAAAAATTTTGCATCTAAATACATCTGAGGGAGAATTATCTTCCCTTTAGGCTGTATCATATCCTTCATCCAGATGAACAAATGCACATAAGCTTTTATCTAAATATATGATTTCAATTTTTCCTACACACTTCGATTTTTGTGCTGACATGGGTCCTACGTATAATTTTTTCTTACACATGGGTCTCACATGCTTTTTATCTCTACAACATGAGATTTCAATTTTCATGTTACATGAAAATTATAAAACCCAATAAATAAAGCAAATACACATAAGCTCAGCTCCTTCTTTGAACTCATTTCCATCTCTTTAGCTAATGGCTTTCTCAGTTTCAAAATGGACAAAATCTCAAAGATGGTGCTAATTAAAAATCTCTCAGTGCCTAGAACGTTTTAAATTCAGAAACTTGTGTTTACAAGTCGATTCCTTATACTTTTTCCTAATTCATAACCAGGTCTAATCTATAACTCCTGCCCTAAACAAAATCCCTTTCCAGACATATATGACTTCATTTTCATTAACTAAATGCCCATAAAAGCTACTAAATCCAAAACTATAGGGATTCTCATCTCTCACTTATAAAAATCAAAGTTTAGTATTCACCCCAGGTTTGGCATCCACAGAAATATGAAACCTTTCCTTAAATAATATGTCCTAGTTGGGTAATTCCTCACTTGGAGGGGCAAAAAAAAAAAAAAATTAACAATACACAAGAAATCAAATATGGAAATAAAACATGGGGTTGTGAGTGTCAGAATATGGTATACATAGAAATAGAGAGACATATCAGTGATGAGACACACACCGGTTAGCAGAGAAATGCATCACCGACCCATCATCACCCACGTTGTTATGGACCTCCATGTTGTAACTCCTTCCATCAACATTACTATCACCAGCAATCTCCATAGCAGGATATGAAAATTGAGATATCCCAACGGATCAAAGAGAATGCTTGAATTGTGTGGTTTAGGAGCAACGAAGCTGGAATTGCAAGCTTTGTTGGGTACTTGTACTACAACACTTTCAAGAGGAAGAGGCTCTCATTGATTCCATTAATTGTGGTGGTCCCTGTGGTCGTACATTTCAGAATAAACATGAGTTTTTCATAAGAAACATAAGAAACATGTGTCTTTTTTATTTATTTGTATATTTTTTGGAAATAGAAAGTTGTCTGTTCTTGCACGTTTCATCCAAAGGAGCAATGGGAGGTACACTTTAACCTTTGAAGTCAGTATCATCAATCAAGTAAGTCCGGACACTCATTCAACTAAAAGGAGTTGAACCAAATTTATAGAATTATATTCTACTAAAATATATATAATAGATAAAAGTAAAAGTAACGGTATATTTACTACTAATTAAATTTAATTATTTTATTATCAGATTAACTAAAATCAATAGCTAAGATTTGATGATAAGAAATTGATCAACCAAATATAATATGGGCGGGTAAATATGTATTGGGCCAAATCACACACGGTTGAGAAGTGGATGATGTGCTTTGTCATGGGCTTGGAGTAGTTGTTGAGGATCAGTATGCTGATGTCCTTTACTGGTGCGATGAGTCCGGATGGAGTACCTGCGAAGACACTCTGATGCTTAAGTCAGTATTAGATATAGGTGTATGTGTGTTCTTTATAAATTAGATGATCGTACCTGGGTGTGTATCCTCTGCTTATATAACGGTTCTGATGCTACCTTCATAACATAAGGCGGCATGGCTTCTGATTGGCCATATTTGGGCTACAAGTCAGGCTAGGACCTGATAGCCTTATCTTTTTAATGTCGAGCTATCCTGATAGAGTCGTGATAAGCTAGTGTTGCCCTCTGTTTATTGGCTAGATGGCGCGGTGCGTTCCCCTTGGCTCTTAAGTTAGCTTCTTTTTCTCTATGGAGTTTATGCTAAATGGTGGATTCATGCGCGATGGGTGCATCGCGTCATGCCATGTGCGCGATGGTGGTGACCATCGCGCTCAGCTCTGGACCTTCATGAGACTGAGCTTCTCTGTATGTTATTGGGCCTCTAATGGGTCTACTATATTTTATTCAAATCAGATATAATAAATTTAATGGGTGATAAGTATAATCTTTTTCTAAAAATAAATATAACAAAAGTAAAAAGATTTGAATAATAGATAATATAATCAACTGCTAAATAAAATAATAAAGTATTATACTTGCCAAAAATAATAATAATAAAGTATTACAATTAGTATATAATTATAGTTTAGCGGTTAACGTTGATACTTAGAAACAAATTCTACATACATAATGCTCACCAAAAAAAAAATTAAAAAATTTACATACATAATTGTCGTTACAAAATTTCAAAAATCTTTTCAACCAAAAACCCTTGTTTAATTTTATTTTTTTTGTATTGCTACACCGGTATCCGGGGCTTCGCCCCGACTATGTCCAGTCCGACCCGCGTCGGTTACCTAGTATTGGCAGGTGAGTCTCTCATTCATCGGTTTTAGTTTTACCAGCGGATCCAATAAATGCATGACAAAACCTTAAATTGTACTTGTCAACATCGTGTCACCTCTTAATTTAAAATTATGGAAAAATATACTTTTGCTGTAGGAGAAAATTTTTCTCTCTTATATATACATCGATTTCTGTTACTTTTTAATTTTTTATTTTTTTCTATAATGGGTGGACTCCACACATTACATGAAAGAATTCCCTCCTACTACATGAGTTAATAAAGTCCTAAAATTATTGTAAAAGATGCATTTATTAAAAGACGACCCTTACTCATCGGGTCACCCCTAATTTAAAATTGTTGTAAATGTGCACTAAAACTTATATATCGAGCTAAAAAGTAAAACATGCACAATTAACTTTTTATTTTTTTAGTACACTACGAACAATTAACTAACTACACCTTAAATTGTTTTAACGGGTGTCGAAAGTTGGCCCTTGAAACCTCACAATCAGGTGCCGTCTACATCTTTCTTTAATGTTCTTTAAACAAGTTGATGGGTGGCAAATTTATTGTCAAATCTTACCACTGATAAATCATATTTTTCACCTCAAGGTTCTATTGATAAACCAAACTAAAAATGACTTGATGAATTTTTTATTGAATTAATTCGCACATTTTATCAAACTGTTTAAATTGCATTATTAAATTCTTTGACGCCACTAATTTAGATTAATCTTATCATTGATGTTTTACTGGTGCTTAAGCAAAATTTTGGTTCAAGTTTTTATAAATGCAAAAATATTTTTTTTTGTGAGAGTTAATTCCACCATGATGTAGTTGTTCTATATTTGAACAAAATTATCTGTTATAATCAAAATATCTATAGTTTATTAAATAAAAAAGGCAGTCTGATTATTTTTTATTTATTATAAAAATATCTTGGGCATAAAATAATCGGGCCTTTAGTGAGGCCCATTTTGCATGGAGTAAAATGGGCTCCATTACTGGTTTGAACGGTCCACCAATATTTATTCAAATCCAATGAATTTGATCCATAGAACATATTATCCGCTTTAGATTTCGACCCAAAATGCTATATCTTTGATTCTTACCAAGTAAACTCTAAAAAAAATTCACCAAAAAAAAAAAAACTATAAAATTTTCCTATATTTTAGTTTTATTTAAAAAAAAAGTTATTGGAAATCATAAATTCGTATTCTTCACCTTCTCTGCAAAAAAATTAAAATAACATAAAAAAATGTTAGTCCCCCTCCATTGGAGAAATGCATTGATTCCTGGGAATTGGTGATCTGATTAACTTGGTGATCTGATTAACAGACACAGAAAAGATTGAAAATTTGTGAGAGTGAGAATTAAAGAAGAAACCCCTTTTGGCGAAGAGAGGAATATATATATCATCATGTCAACAGATCCTCCTCCTTTCCAAGAAGCAGCACGATGTGTTGTCTGCAGTTGCAGTTTCAATACCTTCAGGAGAAGGGTGGGTACCCTCTTTCTCCACCAATTAGATCCACCATTAGATTTATCATATCTCTTATTATGCTATGCATGCAGATTCCCAATTTCGGAATTGAGTTTTTTTTTTTTTTAATTTCCATTTGCATTCTTGCATGTTCTTTTTCTGCACCCTCTTTGGATATATAAAGCTTAACGCTTTGCTTTGTGTTTAGCATTTTGGGAATCTTCACAAGGACATTTAGATGCTAAGTACTTGGCATTAAAATCGGTGGGGTTGATTACTGTTCTTCTTTCTGGGAAAATCCCAAATTTATAAGTTAAGAATTTGATGATGATTTTCTATCCCAAAAGTAAATAATAACATTGCAAACATTTTAGGTTAGCTGCTTGTTCAAGATGCACAACCATTAGTTTTGAAATGGTTTCAAATTTACAGTTCTTGGTATTTAATACTTATTCACTTTTCCACACAGAATGAGCCATTTACCTTAAACATAGTGTTGGTCATGGTGCGTAGCATTTGGTCTAACAATCTATGCATGATAAAAGATTCTGTTACGGTATTCTTTTGAAAATTTGGCAGAGCAATTTACTTCTCTTCAAGGCATTGTGTGTAAATTCTGCTAGTCTCACATAAATTTTTATTCGGAAACACCATTTACTTGAAATTCAGTTCACAATAAAAATCTTTTCCAGTATTTGGGATCTGACTATATACTTCTGTGTGATGTGTATGCAGCATCATTGTCGATCCTGCGGTAGAACATTGTGCAATGAACATTCATCAGATCAAATGGTACGATGTTTTTCATTTGGTTTAGAATATTAGTGGAAGTGATATCCTGGATGAACTTCATATAGCGATACTCTTCTATGTAGGCGTTGCCACAATTTGGAATTTACTCAAATGTCCGAGTATGTGCTGATTGTTTCAACAATTCAGGGTAAATTACTTCCTCATAAACTTCATAGCATGTTATTGTTTTTCAAATATCATTTGGCTACAAAACTAGATATTTTTCTGTTCATACGATAAGCATGCTGAATAAGCTAAGATGTGTTTGGCATTCTTTTTATTATCTGTTTAACATCATACGAGTACCTGAAAATTTAATTTTATTTATCCACCTTGTTTGGTCGCCAACTAGTTTGGGACAAAGGTATTGTTGATGTTGATCCACCTTGTTTGGTGGAACTCGGGATATGTTTAAGCATAAATGTAAGAACTAAGTGTCTAATATTCTTTCTAGGCTATATTCGGGATCACTACGCACTTAAGTTAAATACCTGTTCTAATGATTGAGTATGTAGAAGTACTCAACATGAAGCTGATTCATTGGACTAACTTTTTCACACTAAGATGAGGCCAAAATCCACAAAGACACATTAAAGAATAACCTCATAGTGAATAACATGTTTAACCATGATGATATATGGTATTTCAGAATTATAAAAGGCTGGAATGTAAGATGACCGTAAATCTCAGTGTCTTAACAAATCTTCCTTTAAAAAAAATAAATAGGGACTTACCACTTAGAGAAGGAAAAGATGGTGAGGAGGTGCACTTGTGACTTAGTCTATATAACCGGTTTCAGTGTCATTGGCTATTTCAACTTTATTATGGCAAAAAGTTTGCAAAAGTCATCTTTTTATTTGTCTTAAAAAATAAAAAGAGAAAAAACAACCAAGAGAGAACAAAGAACACATCAATGAAGCAAAGCCATCCAATCCCTCAACATAAATTATAAGGGAAAACGGAAAACCCTTTAAAAAGACCGTGTGCTTTACACCAAGTAGAAGCCAAATGCCTAATCTTACAAAAGTATGGATTGATACTATATTTATTAATAATTTAGTATGAATTCATGTTTCTCGAGAAACTTTCAGGTTGTTATTCCACTTACCATTTAGGATTGCAAATACATGTCAATTCATTTTTTATACCACATAAAGCATATCTCATTTCCTGCCATTAGATTTTTAAAAAAAAGTAATGATAATAATATTTTTTTTCCACTCTGAAGGTGCACAGTGTCGATGAAAAAAGTCCTTTTGTTTTCCTTGTAACTTTAAGTTGGTGTTGCTGGCAGACATTTTTTTCTTCCATTGCCTTATACTTCTCTTTATATTTGTTGATATGGACTTCCTGTACCAGTATTTTCTCTTTCTTTTCTTCTTGTAATAATATTATTTTCTACATGAGATCAATATTTGCTAAAAATCGTTTGCACATTTCATCTTTTCTTTTGCACAGAACTACGAAGGATGTACCACAGGCTTCTTCGGATGGTGTAAACAGTGTAACAGACACACTTTCTAAATTAGATATTGATGCAAATGTTGATTCACAAACCATACCAACTGCAGGGAATAAGCTTGTATCAGGCATTAAAGAGTGTAAGTGTGGAATGCCTCTTTGCATCTGTGAAGCTCCTACCCTTTCCTCTGATGTAATCCCCCAGCAGGTAATAATTCCTATCATCATCAGGTACTTCCTTTTAGTGCAATCCACAAACTCATGGGTTTTCTGTTTTTTATCCTTTGTGACAGAAGAGATCCAATCCAGTCATTACAGCTCCACCAAATCCTAAACCCAAGAAGACAGATACTGTTCCAAGAAATAGAAGCTCCGGTTCATCCAGCAAGTTTAGGTAGGGATTGATTAACAAATATCTGTTTTTGCTGGAAATATGTATGTTTTGAACCATTTTTAGTACTTAGTTTCAACATGTAGTTGTTTCCATCCAAGGGTATTGTTCATTCTCCAGCTTCTGTGGATTAAAAACTGATAACGTAGAGTAAAAGAAAGGAATTTCTTGTATTGAAAGCTAGAAATCACATTCTCTTTCCCTTGATGTGTCTAGTTCCTATACTCACACAAAGTTTTAGAAGCTCATCAGTGTTAGGAGAACAGGAGCCTTTTCTTTGATGTTAAATTCAATTTCCTGTTGACTGGAAACAGTGGCGGACCCAGGAAGTTGTGTTTATGTCCGCACACTTAGTGGTGGGGTTCAGGGCAACGCCCCCGGAAATTTTTTTTTGTAAAGAAAGTTTAAATCAAGCAAGATTATGAATCCACTCAAAATCTAGTTGCTTCCGTAACAAGGTTATACTGCAGTCAATAGTTTGACCAATCATTTACCCCTTCCCTCCCTCCAAAACAAAAATCTTACCAATCCTCCAAAACAAAAATCTTTCCAATCCTCCAAAACAAATATGAGAATATACTCCAGTACATCCATACACAACGGTGAATAAAAAAGAAAAAAGTCATACCTATATAGAAAAGACTGAAAAAAAAAAAGACTGGAAAAAAGAAAAAATTCAAACCATATACCATTTTTCTATATGATTGATACCAAGTCCAATGCAGGTGGTTAGGATCATTCCTTAAATCTGGCAAGGTATTCCTGTGTAGCAATTAGACATGCCCACCGAAGGTAAGTACAAAGCAGCAGTTATGGGAGAGAGGATAGAGAGAGAGAGAGGAGAGAGAGAGAGAGAAAAAAACCCACCTTGGCCTGTGGACGATGGGAGCAGAAGTATGAGAATGGAGAAGGAATTATTTGAACTTTATTTCAGCTTTACATTTTGTAAAAAAAAAAATAATAATAATAAAAAAAAAAAATTATTGAAACTTCATGTCCGCACTTGCGGTCAGCGGCAACCAAGTAAGTCCGCCTCTGACTGGAAATATATATTCTTGCATGTTAAACATTCCTTCGCTGAGATGGTAATGGGGAAGGTTTAGCATTTCCCTGTCCTATCATCTAACGAAACAATCATTTCCCACAAAAATTGAGGAGGAGATGTCTATCTAAATATTCTGGAATTATGCACAAGCTAAAGACACCTTGAGGGTTGATTGTATTCTTCTATTCCTTCTTGTGAACAGGAGAAATGAAGTGACACTGTATATTCATCAGGAAAATTTATTTTATTTAGTATGCAGAAATTTCTTTGTATTGTACATTTATAAAGCAATTATCAATATCATTATGTCCAAGTTAACTGGTCATGGCTAATTCATTACTTAATTTTGCTCTTGATTGTTTTTTATTATTTGATAATTTATGATGCAAAATTTACAGTTCTACGTTTAACCGTGGTCATGCAACCAATGGTACCTCAGACAAACCCCAGATTGATTATGAAGCTAATGGAGAGGTAAATGTTATTTTTTGTTCAGGTTTAAACAATTTCTGATATGGCATTGTGCAAAAAGATATTGGGTGTTGAAAGTCATATGTTGAATTGAATGTGATTCTCTCAGGGTTTAAGAGAAGCAATAAAAAATGGTGATGTTGCTGCTGTCAAGAAACTTCTTAATGAGGTTTGTCCCTTCTAATGAGACACTTACCTTTATAGTTTAATTTTTTTGGAAGTTGTATTTATGGATTCTAAAATGTGCAGGGTGTGGATGCAAATTACAGGGACAAGCAAGGAATGTCTTTATTGCATTTGGTACCTCTCACATTCTTCTTCTGTTTTCTGCTCATGCCTGTGCTAGCAAGAATGTAATTATGTTTTTCTTAATCATATGGTGGACACTAATTTTAATATTCTGTGTAGGCTGCAGTATTCAATCAAACTGATATAGTTTTCATTCTCATGGATTCGGGGGCAAATCTGGGCTACAAAAATGCACAAGGCAATTAATCTTTTTCCTTCAGCCATTTACAATATTGTTATTCCCGTTGTTGTTCTACTGCACTTCAAAGAGAGATATAAAAAATTAATATTAAGCAACAAAATTCTGGAATGCAAATCCTAACTGATTGCTTCTTATTCAGGAGAAACACCTTTAGATTGTGCTCCAGCTACATTGCAATACAAAATGCGAAAGAAGATGGAAGAAGGCGGAGCAATGAACCAAAGCATTTGAATAATATTTAGTGTAAATATCTTTTTTCGTCCTCATCAAATTTCACGATACCTGTTTTAGTCCCTAACAAATAAAAAGGCCCATTGTGGTCCCTAAGAAATTCAAAATGGACTCATTTTAGTCCTTTTAGGGACTAATATGTGTCTTTTTTGAATTTATGAGGGATTACGATTTCAACTAAATTGGTCCATTTTGAATTTCTTAGGGACCACGATGGACCTTTTTATTTGTTAGGGATTAAAGCGGGCATCGTAAAATTTGCTTACGAGGTATTTACTCTAATATTTATCTTGTATTTGTAATCTTATGCGGTTGCACCATAGAGAGCTTCAAATATTACCAATGTCTAGAAGTTCTCTTTTAGCAGAACAAAAGTTTTCCACTTCTATATAATTGTGACGGCTTGAGACCTATGTAAGACACACGGCTTTGCCAGATAGCAATAATATCCAGGTTGTAAAATTGTTTGGTGTACGACATAAGAGGTCGGAAAATGCATGGTCATTTCTTTTCCCTTATATTGCAAGCAATGAATCATAGTTGATCATGACCTTTTTTTATTTATACTACTGTTTTCCGTTACTTTGCCCCACCACTCATGCGCACCCATTCCTCTTTGTTATGTTCATCGTACATATTAACCAATTTATGGTCATGATGCATGGTGCATAGGTTGGATCTGACTAGGATGTTTGGAATCCACACACGCAATGGGGTCATTGTGACGTTTCGTAATCTTGTGAAAAAGCGACCTGATATTATGACCGTAGTGAACCCTTTATCTTTCGCCTAAAAAATCTCATCATTATGACAACTGTATAATAATTAAGCCCATAATTGATGGCACCCTATAGTTTATAGAGGTGGAGTTTTATTAAAGTTTTTTTTTTATGGGATACATTTATTAAAGTTAAAATGGTTAATCGGACGGCTCAATTTCATTAGAGTGCACACAATGTTGCAGTTGCACGTTGCATTCGGTTGATTTGCTACATTAAAATAAGTGGATATTGCTTCATTTTTTCTTCACACCATTTGGTGGTCGTTAGGTTTTACTACAGAATTATGTAGCATAAAAATAAAACTGAGCGAGTTCAATGTAATTCATTCAGTCACTATTGCACATGCATCAACTGTTATGCCTACAAAAAATAGAGAAAAGAATAAGAACTCAAGGAGAGAATCTCAAAATCCATTATCAAATGTGATGATCCAACTGTATTAGTTGTAATCAGCCATTTGATAAATAAAATAAAAATTACTAATAGGTACACGCGGAAGAGTATCAATGAATAGTCGGTGACCCTTTATTCCTAATGACAAAAGGACGGTGGATAAACATTTAAAGATGAAAATAAAATAACATTGGAGAACATGAAAGAACGTAGAAGAGAGAGTGAAAGTAAAAGGAAAGAGAAAAAGCAAGGTAGCCTCCTCCACCACTTTCACTCCATTAGCTTTCTTTATAAAGAAGCCATAGAGCTCATCTTAACCTCCCCCTTTTCCCTTTCTTCTTTTCTCAGTGACTTCATTGTTGATAGCTTTCAAATGGGCTTGTGCGTTATTGAGGAACCTATCTCTGGTTTGACTATAGGTCAAGCTATATACGAGGCAGCTATAATCATTGCAGTTCTGAAATGGGTCTTGTGCTTGGTTTTCAAAGTGATCAAAGATAGGAGGACTCGCTCTCTTCACACCCCACCTGAACCCTCTTCACAGATTATAAGAGACAACACTCTTCCGTTAACAACGTTTGGTGAGATTGTGGAGAGGTTGCCAGACACAGACAACACATGTGCTGTTTGCTTGAACCACCTTAAAATGGAAGATGAGGTTAGGGAGCTCATGAACTGCTACCATGTTTTTCATAAGGAATGCATAGACACATGGTTGGACTATGACCATGACCATGACCATGATCATGATAACAACCACAACCCCACTTGTCCACTCTGCAGAGCACCTTTGCTCACTTCTTATTGCTTGTCATCAGAAAGCTCAACATGTGTGCCTCCTCCTCAACCTAGCTGGGCTGTGGAGAGACTTTTATATCTCTTTGGGGATGATCTTCTCCCTTGTTAGTTCTTTTTCTAAACGGTGTAAGCATACCTTAGGGAATTCATTATTTGTTCACTCACTGCTCAATTCCTCTCTTTTCTTCAAAATAGCTTGGAGTATTTGTGTATAATACATATATTTTTCACATTTTAACCGCATATTCTTACTATCAAAATTTTCTTACCTTATTGATCTAATCACACTTGTATCCAAGAGAGCTCAAAAAAACATTACTAAAAAATTAGAGTACTTAGATATAAGTGGAATCAATGAACAAGATTGAGGGTGTAATTTACATTGGTGTAAAATGATCACGATACTTTGTGTATAATACATGTATTTTTCACATTTTAACTGCTCTGATATATTCAATTCTTGAATTTATGGCTATCTCTCTATTGTATAAAGAATAAGGGCCTTCTTGTGCTTTACCACAACAATTAATGACAGTGCCTTAGATTACTTTATCTGTTATTATTATATGTTTAATCAAATCACGATTTGAGTTATGTCAAAGTGGCCATCTGAAAATGTCTCTGTGACTGATAAAATTTGGAAGGTTGAATCTATAGAGATTGTTTAACTCTTTTTTCCCTTGCTTTTGGAATAAAGCAAATGATTCATTTCTTCAAGTATTTAGCAAGTGTGCAGTGTTATACAAAACTCACATACATGCTATGACTTTTGGTTACCTAAAACGTCATATGCATATTATACTTTAATTACAAGTGGCTACAGATAAAAGGAAATAGTACAAAATATAAAGTTGCTACTTTGTTAGTACCACAGTAACATCATGCTCCAACAAATAACTAAAGCAGCTCCCTATGTAAACTTGTTAGTATCATAGTGACATCATACTCCAACAGATAACTAAAACAACTTTCTGTATCATCACGACAAAATTCAAATCGGATTAGTGAAAGAAATCCAAAAGCATAATTATAACCCACAGGGGTAGAGACTAGAGAGTGCTAACTGAAATCCATTAAGCTTCACGGGCACAATTCTATTTTGACCTCCCTGGTTTTATGTTTTATTAATATCATGTGAAAGGAGATAGTTATCTCATGTTATATAGATAAAAAAACTTCTAAAATAAGAAAGTCATAAAAAAACATTTTTTTCGTAAGTCCATCCAAACGGGCTCAAAAATTTTAGTTTAAAAGTTATTTAATAGATCAAATCTATTTCAAGAAAAGCTGATAAGAGCTTTAAAAAATCTCTTCCTATAAGGCTTTGATTTTTTAACTTTTCTTCTTCGTTATAAAAAAAACTCTTTATTATAATAGTTTTTGTAAAATTTTGTTTAATCCAGTTTTTATTTATAAGGAGAAGACAAATTCTTAGCTTATTTCAGGTGACCATCCTTCGATAAGTATATATTTTTTTGGTTTTCCTTTTGTTCTCTAACCTGACACAACAAAATTTCCTACACATATAATATTTTGTGGGATCCATATTTTTTGAAGCAAAAAAAAATTAAGGCACGCAAAATGAATCTCTATAACATTACACAATCACTTTTCCTACAACATAACTCTTATAAAATTCATATTTTTTACCTGCTTTTGGAGCAAATAAAATAAGGAGCAAGAGCACACTACATTGGCATGACAAAAGTACAAAGCTCTGGCACCCACTAAATCATTTTGAATCAACGGGTCAGCAAAAACCAAACCATTCCATAAAAAGGTGATTTAGGCTGGGTTTGTTGGAGATTTAGACTGAAGCAAAAAAAAAAAAATGATCTTTCGGCAAAAAGTGCCTCCTAACTCAGTATTTTTCCATGTGCGGTCGGTGACTAGTATCCCAACCAAACATGTCTTAAGTTTGCGTTTTGCTGTGAGTGTAAAGGCTAGTCCAGCCAAAATGTCTAATATATGTTACACAAATAATTGAAGGATAGTAGCATTTCTTATGTAACCTTCAACTTTTTCTCTCAACGTCAAATACCTATAATATCTTCCAATTCTCTTTGTACGTCATCTACAACTTATCATTCAATATTTATATATATTATTTTCAAATAATTAATCAACTGACAATCTTCGATATCTCTATTTATTGTATATAAAGAATGCAAAACAGAGCATACCAAAAAAAAAGAATGCAAAACAGATGTGTCGTCACTATTATTGTTATTTTGGTAAATATATTATATCAATTGACGCATGAAGTTATATCTTTGCTTGCAAGTTTAAATTCAGATACTTATGTCATAACATTTTGAATTTGATTTTGATAAATGAAAAAAAATCAATAAGTTTATATTTAATTATCAATTGTCCTATCAGTTAATAAATTCAATACCTCTTCGGTCTGTTTGGAGCACCTGGTAAAGAATATAGGATATGATAACTTATCATATCCTACTTTTATCTCTTGTTTTGTACGTCAATAGGATAAGATTAACTTATTGTTTTTTTAATAAAATAATTACGTATTTATTATAGTTTTGGCGGATCTATTGTACAATTTTGGGCGTCACATGTGATGCCCCAATTGAGGCATCTCACCCTAAGGGGAGTAGCCCAATTTGGGCGTCTTTCGTGTGGTGTTGACACGTGTCACACAAAATTAACATTTTAATTGTAAAACTTCTAAAGGCCGTAACTTTTGACTCGGGTATCCAAATCAGGTAATTCTTTTTTTGATTCCACATAACTTTTCGAGATCTACGCAATGACACCCCATTTGATATATTTTATTTCTCATTAACATAATTTAAATCACGAGTCCTAAAAAAGCATGAAAATGTGTTGCCCTAAAATCACGAGTCATGGCTGATTCTTGAGAATTGTATTTGTATAAATTTTAATACTATCAAGCGTTTGTTATGGTATTGTATAAAATAATATCCTCCAAACAACTGAAAATATCATAAAGTATATACATCACACCAAAACAGTTCCTTATTCTTTATGCAAGAACTATGGCAGAGTCAGCATGAAATGTTAGCAATTGCCAAAAAATTCAACCAGTGCCCAAATAGCTACGGTTCTTTGGCTATGACCAAAACGTGGCTAATTTTTTTTAAAAATTGAAACAGAATTTGCTACGTTTCAAGTGTGGCTAAATGAGCGTGGCTAAATACAGGCCACAACGTGGCTCCGCCATTGTGCAAAAACATATGCTAGTTTGACAAATAATTGACTCGTTGTAACACAAAGACAAGGCAAGGCACAGGAACATAGTATGGACTATGGACACCATTATTAAAACATCAAACAAAGGCTTGGCATGGCAGAGAAACCGTACGCGTCGATGAGGGAGCGTGGTAACGTTAATTTCACCTTTCTAAGAGACTCCCCATGGAAGATATGTATGACTTGCCAATTTGCTTGCACACATTCTCTATTACTAAGAATTAATATAATATTTTGTCACATTTTAATTTTTCAAATTATAATTTAACTTTTTTATCCATTAATATTTTGTCACACTAGCAGAGTTGAGTGTTTATCTTCCATTACCATAGTTCAAATTTATTACAATAGTTTCACTTTTTTACAAAATTGAACTGTGTTTGTGAGAAATAAAATATATCAAATGAGGTGTGATTGCGTAGATTTCGAAAAGTTCTACAATTAAAATATTAATTTTGTGTGACACATGTCAACACCACACGAAAGACGCCCAAATTGGGCGTCTCCCTTTAGGGTGAGACGCCTCAATTGGGGCGTCACATGTGACGCCCAAAAGGAACGTCACATTGTGCAATAGATCCGTAATTATTTTCAAAACTGTAATAAATGCGTAATTATTTTATTAAAAAGCAATAATTTAATTTTTTTTCCCATAAAAAAGAAGTTGTAAGAGCACGATTTCGCAATGCAAGAATGTAATGTAGTAGAGTAACAACACAAAAGTAAGTATATGATGAGGTCCTTCCTCAATGGAGAAGTGGAGTATTTATAGTGGGAAGAAGATGCACGTGACACGGATGGGGTGAGCCAAAACCATTTTGCTCTATAAGGCTAGAGTTGGGTGAGGCAACTTGACCCCTCATGTAAAAAAGGCACGTATGCATAAGAGTAAAGGAAAATCAAGTGTAAAAACTAAAAAAGAGTATTATCCTTTAGTAAAGGTGATAAATTAGGTCTTGTGAATGAGCTTAATATGCCGTGTGAAACCTTGCATACAAATATGCATGTAAAATATGTAGGTATTAAGAATATAAAGAAATTGTAATTTCACATCAATAATTATAAAAACAAGCATTTATCACAAAATAGTAAAAAAGTTACATCCTGATTACCAAAAAAAAAAAAAAAAAGTTACATCCTATTCCTTGAAAAAAAAATTGGCCTCTTATAATCATCAAAGTAAGCATTAAATTCAAATATACAAAGCGATAAGTGTGAATTCATCATAAATAGTAAGAGAATAGTAAAAAATAAAAATAATAATAAGCGTGTTGCCCCATTTTTTCAATATGCTCACTCTCTTTAATTTCATTTTGAATCATTGTTTCTCAAACAAGTGTCTTTCTTGAGACTTTTTAGACCATTTGTTTTTTTATCTACCATAAGTTTTCATATATGACATTATATTTTTATTTTTTTAAATTTTGATTGTCTCAATAATTTTAGGAAGTGTCTAAAAAAGGCATTATACGGCGATTCTAAATCCAATTTTTGGATTTAGCGGTGGTTTTAACTGCCATATAATGCCTTTTATATTTTGCTACTTTTAAGATATGTCACTCTCTCAACTCTCTGTTAAGACTCTAATCTTAATTAATTTTTTTTTTCAAATAATAAGTAAACTTTAATTTGGATAAAATTCTCCATCATTAAGATTTGCCTAAATGAACCCAAATTCTTTAAGTTTACACCTGGAAATATAAATAAAACAAAAAAGGCGGTAAATTTTATATCTAAAAAGATAAAAATTATGAAAATTAAATAAATAAAATAAAATAGAAATTAATATTTATTAAAACATATATAATTTAATATCACCACAACATTTTATGTAATTGTTTATGGGAAAAACACTTCTTCCATTGTTGGATAAGTGTTTTTTCATGCTTGTCACCCTTTGCTTTTCATGCAATAATTTTTTTTTATGAGTATGGCGCCACAAAACATGTGTGTGCAAGAAGCTTTGCTTTTCTCCTCCAGCAAGTGAAAAGTAACCCCATTGTTTATCTAGTGTCACATAAGATATCAACATACAATAAAGTTAAAGATTTACGCAGTCCAATCACACATGCTTAGGACATTTACCAAAAACATGACTAATAATAATTTCTCCAATATTCGGGGCGTTATGAATTTTTTCTTTTTCTTTAGGGGGTGTTTGGTTCTTGGATTTTGTGGAGAAAGATGGGTAAATTGGAAATGGGTTTGTTGGTTCACCGTGTTTGGTTCAACCGGTTTCTTACATTGTTATCTATCTCACTTTCCCAGTTAAGCCATTTGCAAGACTATCTGAGCAAAAAAAAGCAGGCCAAATTTACCCACTTCCGGCTGGTATTAGGAATTATCTAGCTATTTGTGAAAATTTGGCAAGCCATCGATGACCATGGTACCCTCTTTTAATGCCTACGATCACTTCTGAGATATTTGGTGTAAAGCATATGGGTACCATTTTCAACAGTATTGCTGCATCGAGTCCACTTGAATCTTATATATTTTCTGTGAGAGTTGTTGGATATATTTATGACAAGGAAGCTAGTGAAGAAGATAACTCTTGTTATCTGCATTGGTATCCACTGTTTCATTTCATCGTTTCTGATACTGGCACGTGTGACTTTTCTTGCATTTTTGTTTGGTCTGGCATTATTCTTCCGGACCCAAAGGTTCTATAAGCAAGTTGCGTTCGAGACAAGTTAGATTTCTCAAAAAAATTTTACAAACAAGGTTATTTTTGTAATATCAACTTGTTTTCCCATCTATATTTTACCTACAACCAAACATAGATTTTATAAAAGTTACCTAATTTTTTCGATAATTTTTTTTCCAACCAAACAATTTTTTTTTTACATTTTTCTACCTATTTCACCTTTCAACCATTACTCTATGTATAATATTTCCTTATTATTCATAAAATTTCTTGTCTTGTCTTGTCTTCGGAATATGGCCCGCTACTCTTGTTGAAACAACATGTGTATTGAACTTCGTTACCGAAGGAAGAATGAGATTAATTCCCAAGAGAGACAGATCCTCTAACCTTGAGAATATGCTTTCTAAGTTGCCAACTGAGTTTACAAATTCTTGGAAGTTCAGTGGTGAAGTTGTGAACTGAGCTAGTCTTACGAGATATGAATTGGGTTCATATTAGAGTTGTTGGCCATATATGTTTTATGCAAAGCCGAAACACAGATCCAAAATGAGGCAGATGAATGATGGATCCATTAGGCCCAAGACTTTTCGATTCTATTAGTTTTAATAAAAAAAGATAAATGTAATTAATATATGTGTGGAAAAAAACAAAAAATGTATTGCACAGTAGTCCCTGTGCCTTGAAAAATTAAGCCCTGTTCTAAAATCTCAACTTAAGGAAGCATTGGAAATGGAATGGCACTGGGTGTGACCAAAACAGATACATCAAAACATTTTACATTTTAGGCACACGCAGATCTACACCCCTCTCTCTCTTTCTCTCTCCTTTGCTTCTTCCATCTCTCAGATCTCTCTTACTTCTCTCAGCTTCAATTCTGATCCTCTCTCTCTTCCTCGTCAACATAGAAGGATCTTGTTTCCATTTCGGATGATCTGCATTTCCTCGTCGAATTCCGATTCCGAATTCAATACCGTTCGTGATCTGTGGCGGTGCTGAACGTGCGTAACCGTAGAGTAATTGGTTGCGAGAGACTGAGAACAAATGGCTGGAGGTGCAGCCGGGGGTTTTGTGACTCGAGCATTCGATTCTATGCTCAAGGAGTGTTCTGGCAAGAAGTACTCCGAGCTTCAGAAAGCTATTCAGAATTATACAGGTTGCACGCTCATTCGCAAACCTAGATCCCTATTTCCGTTGTTTTTGTTCCTCCTTTGGTTTATTCGTTCTCTTCTGGTTTTAATGCATATTTGATTTCTCTTTTCTTTTTTAATTGTTTTCTTTCGTGCTGAGATACGACAATTAACCGCTTTAGTGTTCAATTGGTGGCGTTGATCCTTTAGTTCATGTAGTTATGATATTACTGATAATCGCATTGGTTATTTAGTAATGTTTTGTGCTCTGTTATCGTTATAGATATTACGAAAGAGGCTAGCCAGAGAAAGCAGAGTGAGGCCAATCAAGCTGCACCCTCAGCTGAATCTGGGAGGTAAAATATTTTGGATAAAACACAGGACACTGATGCGTTTTGGATATTTGTACTTGAGTGTTTTTATAAATCTTTTTAATCTAAATGAATAATCAATAATCCTTATTTGGTGAAATGAGATCGAACTTTCTGTTAATGGACCTGGATCGTTTTAATTTTAGCATTCAAATTATTTTGATTTGTAATAGCGCAAATGAAACTGAAGACGGAGCAGCGACAAGAACAGAATCAGATCAGCCACAGAAGGCTGAACATGGAAATATTGCTGCTGTATTATCTAATGCTGGGAATACACTTGAAGGAGCTGATGCTGAACTTGTTTTAAATCCGCTTCGTCTTGCATTTGACACAAAGAACTTGAAACTCCTAGAACCTGCTTTAGATTGTCTACATGTATGTGCATGCTTTCTTGACTATACCCAATAAGTTGTTGAACCAGTCCTTAAGGCTGTTATGATGTATAATCATGCTATATTGGGAAAACTTACTTATTCTACCTAATTCCTGTGAATACAGAAACTTATTGCATATGACCATTTGGAGGGAGATCCCGGGTTAGATGGTGGTAAAAATGTCCCATTGTTTACAGACATTCTGACCATGGCTTGCAGTTGTATTGACAATTCATCACCTGACAGGTATGCAAACTGCTACACTTAGGTAATGCTGACTATATAGTAAATATATGTTTATTGTTATACCTATTCATTTTTAAGAATCAACATGCAGTACTATTCTCCAAGTGCTGAAGGTACTTCTTACTGCTGTGGCTTCCACAAAATTCAGAGGTATGTTTATGGTAATAGAAATTAATCCATTCTTTTGTTATGTATATCTGCTGATAACATGTTGTATTGGACATACAATCTATGGTCATGTAGTATATAAATTTTTGTTCTAGGTATCTAACAAATTTTATTGTGTGCTGTAAATCAACCAATTTCCTGTACACGTAAATGATTAATGTGATATCAATTTGAAGCATAGAAGGAAGTTTTAGCATAAGGAGAGAGATTAATTTACATGTTTAAGTGTTGTTCTGTTTTTTAATGTTTATAAGAATTTTATAGACCATAGCAGAGTCAGTTGGAAACACAATGGTAAAACAGTAGGCTCAGCACAATCTTATCTTTATATGTAATCTATCTGAAAAGGTAAGGAACTTTGGTTTGGCTGAATATTTATTCAAGGGGGAATGGGTAGAGCAGATTACTCTTTTCATTAATTTTATGTTGTAGATTTCTGATTTGTCTCTAAGAAAGTTAGAGGATTTTTGTCTAGAATTTGGCAATTAATCCAGTTTTGGTCTGTTAAAAAAAGTACACTTCAAAATGCCAAACAGGCAAACACAATGATTGATGCAAACTCATGCTAGTCCTCGGAACTTTATCTCTCCGGGACTCACTTCCTTTAGGCCACCGGTTTCTCTAGTTGTAGAATGGAAAGGTCGTTTGGTGGGAAGCATTTTTTTGTGTGGCCTTTTTCTTGCCTTTACCATCTGGTATCTCTGCAAGTGAAGATCGGCCATAGTTATTATCATAGTAGTTAATTGCACCGCAATAGCGCCGCAAGCCGCGCCGTATGGGCGTTGCGGTGCCTCGCCGCAAGCAACCACGTCGCGCTGCACCGGAACGCAATAGCGGCCATTGCGATCGCATTTGCGGTCAAATCAAAGCCATATTGCTGTTATATGGCAAAATGTCAATTTTGTCCTAAATTTAAATGCGTAACATAAATTTTTTAAGGGATTTTTAGTCTATCTGCGTCTCTCTTTGCCACTTCTGCTATCTCTGCCTTTAAAAAATGTTTCTTTTTGTTATTATTTCTGTCATATATCTATTCCGTTATTTTCGCAACCGTAACCCGCTATAACGCTATAGCGTTTTTTGGGGTTGGCCGCGACATGCCGCAATCTGCATTTGATAACTTTGGTTATTATGATGTCATGTTACTCATGCCTATGTTTCACAGGCAATTCTTGATGAGTTAACTTTTTTTTAAGAATGAGCTTGGATAATTAATTAGCTAGGCCCCCTTTGCCCATTTATACTGCTAGCCTTAGGGTCCTGCTACTTGCCTTTAGGTCTTTGTTTGACTTGATTCTCTTCATTTTATTGTAGCTCTTTTTATTGAATTTGAGTACACTGAGTTTGGGAGTTGAGACTTGCAAGTGCACCAATTAGGCATGATTGAAAAACACTTAATGCTAAACTGTTGTGTTAAGAAAAAAGGAAAAAGAATTTTTATTAATAGAAAAGACAAGATTACCAATGCATTCCTGCTTTCCTTTCACGCTCCATAGAAATGTGTACAGTTTGAGGCTTAGAGCATTGTTCTGTACAAATTATTTCTAATGTACTGCATGCATTTGTTTTTTTGTGCTTGTGCTGTCCTTAGACTATGTCAGCCTAATCAATTTATATTGGTGCTGTGGTTAGAGAACCACTTTTTGCTACCAGAAAATGTTTATAGTACTCTATGGTGGTGCTCCGGGCTTCTTTTTCTCTATTTGTTTTTGTTAGAGTATAATATAAACCATAAAAGAGGCCCTCACTTAACAACTTAAATTTTTGGGTTAAATTGGTTCTTTACATGGTATCAAAGCCTCGTGTCCCGGGTTTGATCCTCACCGCCTCCCACTTTTTCTTGTGGAATTTTCTTAGCAAAGGTAGGTGGGCCTGTGCATTATCCACCCTTCAAGCCCAGTGGGCTCTCGTGTGAGGGGGCGTGTTAGAGTATAATATAAACCATTAAAGAGGCCCTCACCTAACAGCTTAAGCTTTTGGATTGAATTGGTTCTTTACAGTTTTCATATATTTATATATTTATTTCTTTCTTCAATTTTGTGCGGTTTTTGAATCCTTATTTATGTTGTTTAGTACATGGTGAACCTTTACTGGGAGTTATCAGAGTGTGCTACAATATTGCTCTGAATAGGTATTTGATCATTTCTACTTTGTCTTCAGGGGTTATTATTATTTTTCTGTAGTACTAAGATTCTCTGTTTGGATTTGTAGCAAGAGTCCTATAAATCAAGCAACATCAAAGGCAATGCTGACACAGATGATCAGCATCATTTTCCGGAGAATGGAAACTGATCCGGTGGGGCTTTCTAAATTCCTTCGTATTAAAAATATTTAGCTTATTGCTTTTGTAGTAAATTATTTTTGTAATGCATATCAAATTTTCCAGGTTGAAACTTCATCCGGTTCTGGCGGACATACAATCACAGAGGCAGCTTCAGCAGAGAATTTAAACACAAAATCTGATGAAACTTCCACGCGAGTCTCAAATGAAAAAGAAATGAGTTTAGGTGATGCACTCAGTCAAGCCAAAGATGCATCTCCAACATCTCTTGAGGAACTTCAAAATCTTGCTGGGGGTGCTGATATCAAGGTAAATCAACTGCATAGTTATGTTTCAAATCTACTACGGCAATGTCATTATTATGACAAGATTGTATCATCTTGTATAGGGCTTAGAAGCTGTACTGGACAAGGCTGTACATATTGAAGATGGTAAAAAGATAACACGGTATGAATATGGTATAGTACTTTGGCATATCAATTGCATTTTTTACTCAGGATAGTTGCTCAACTGTTGGTCTTACTTCTGTCAAGTGGGATTGATTTGGAGAGCATGGGTACAGTACAGCGTGATGCTTTGTTGGTTTTCCGCACTCTTTGCAAGGTTCGTTCTCTCACTTTAATAGTATCCAAAAAACCACTTCCCATTAAAGCCCGACTAGCGAGGGTTGGTTTTTTTTTCTCACTTTAATAGTAGCATTGTGGTTAATTTCATGTGCACACCCCTTATACTCCCTACCTTAATTCCTCAGATGGGTATGAAGGAAGATAATGACGAAGTTACAACCAAGACAAGGATATTGTCTCTTGAGCTTTTGCAGGTTATACAGTGATTTCAGCTTCTATTACTTAAATGACAATAGGTGCAGCATAATTGATTGGAACATTATGTTACTTGTAATCATGCAGAAGTAATTATTTGCTTTACTTTATTAATAATGGGCCAACTTGCTGGTCCATTTTATTTTATGTGGCATACTTGGTGTTCTTCAATGATGTTGCTCTTGGTCGAGATCTAGAATCACTTTTAATGTTGAGATCATGCGAGGAAAGATAATATTATTTGTTCTTCTTATGTTTTTATTTGTCAACATCAACAACACCTTTATCCCAAACTAGTTGGGGTCGGTGGTGGATGAACCCAAAAAAGTTATGAAAAGATTGAGAAAAATGATAAAAATAAACTTTTAAGTATATTATCCATAAAAAATAGTACACGATTGCAAGTAAAAATAAATTAAAATAAAATACAAATAAGGATATATAGGAGGACAGAAAAGAATAAGAACATAAGAAATAAAAAAATAAAAAATAAATAGAACAAAAATAAAATAAAATAAAATATAGGGAAAAAAAGAAAAAGAAAACACATAAACAAATAGGTAAAAGAAAGAAGATTGAAAGGATAGAAGAAAAGAAGGAAAAAGAAAGAGAGAGAGAGGGGGGGGGGGGAGATGTTGTTATTTGTATTTAATGCAAGTTTTTAGCTCTTTAGGAAGGATGACATCTTATTGTCCTTTTATTATTCTTTGAGCTCATTCCATCTTTCTAATAAATTTTCTTCTTTTAGCTAAGAAAAGAAAGTACTAGATACTAGTTCACACATGTAATGTTGTAAACTTGGTGACTATGTATGAGACAATCACGGATTGAAGTGGTTTGTTGGAAAGAATTGCTATCTGATGGGCATATGATTTTTATCACAGAAATGTAATTGTGTCCGCAGTGAGGTGGACTAGTTTGATTCACACTTCATGGAACTGTTATTAACAATCCTTGTGCCTAGTGGTTGATTTCTTTACCCACACAAATAAATACATAAACTTCCTTCTGAACCCTTTGAATAAATTGTGTAATTCACAAAAGTTAAAACCATAAATTCATGAATCAAAATACATGAGAGAAGAAAAGAATAGTCTTGTCAGACGACATGTGTAAGTAGCCAGGTATTATTCTGATTTAATATTTATTTTAATTTTTGATGAATTACAATTTTATTGAAAAGCTTCCATACAGTGTTATTAAACCCGACCCGGGCATCGACCCGGTTGGAATACTGGGTTACTGGGTCACTGGTCGGACCGGTTGATCCGGATATATATAAATATAAAAAAAAATAAAAATATGAATATATAAATTCAATTATATTCTCTATATCTAAAATGAATTAAACAAGGTTAACTAAATAAGCTCAAAAACATGAAGCATAAATAAATAAAAATCACGCTATTACTATGTCAATTTAAATTGCAACTCAGAATCTCCATAAACATACTTCCAATAAACATTGAACTCATATTTTTCAAATTCAACTACATTAAAATGACATGTCACATTCTCTTAATTTTTAGCAAATTGCTTTAGTATTGGAAGCTGAAATTTGAGGTCATTGATACTAGCAAAAAAAATTACAAAAAGTTTTTAAAATGAGTTCTACGTTTTTTTCTGACAAGATGAAACAATTTTGGTTTTTTTTGTTTTTTTTTTTAAATGCATGACCCGGTTTTGACCGGGTTTGACCGGTTTTGTCCAGGTTTTGACTGGGTCGATGTATGACCGGTCCAATGCTTGACCCAAACTGGTCCAATGACCAGTTCACTGGGTCCCGGGTCAATCCGGCCAGGTCGGGCTGGGTTTTACCACACTGCTTCCATGGGAGTGACAAGTAGCCACAAAGATTCCTCCAAGAAAAAATACAAAACGAAAAGTAAAATATACAAAAGATGGCCTCAATTATGGAGCGGGTCAATGTCTTTAAAAGCTTCAGAAAAAGGATCGACTATACCACCAGCTACTGCTATTGCGCTGCTGGTTCTAGAAATGATGTGTTGAACTACAACAAGATGACACAACACATTTCATATTGCTGATTAATATAATTTCCTGTTGTGCCCATAATAAAGCTAGACTATAGAGCTAAGTGGGAGAAGATAGGATAGGAGCAAGGCTGATATATAAATAACCCATCCTTTTTATTGTACATTTGATATTTAAGCTTTTCATTTTTTGAGATACTATTTTGACTGTTCACTGTTTTACACTTTTGTTATGTTAATATCAGGGTTTGTTGGAGGGAGTTAGCCACTCATTTACAAAGAACTTCCATTTTATTGATTCAGTGAAGGCTTATCTTTCTTATGCACTGTTACGAGCTTCAGTTTCACAGTCCCCTGTCATATTTCAGGTTTTGTTGAACTGGATTATTTTCTTTGCATATATTAAGGGATCTATGTGTAAATTTTCTGATATCGATCTTCTTTATTGGCAGTATGCAACTGGAATATTCTTGGTGCTTTTATTGCGATTCAGGGAGAGTCTTAAAGTATGCATGTCGTTTTGCAGATCTTACAGAAGCTTCTCAGAAGATAAATACTGTTAATTTGATGTGTCTCATTTGTTTTTTTCACTACTCTTTTGTTTTCAGGGTGAAATAGGCATCTTCTTTCCGTTGATAGTTCTTAGACCACTGGATAGTTTAGAATTTCCTGTCAACCAAAAACTTAGTGTTCTTCGGTATAATGCTCTTCCTGGCTTATAAAAAATTGCTTGTACTATGTCTATACATTTCTGTTAATGAACCTTCATGATATGTTGTTTGTCATTCCTTTTTCTTATTATTAATTTGGTTTGGTGTGGGCTTGCAGGATGTTAGAGAAAGTATGTAAGGATTCGCAGATGCTTGTTGACATCTTTGTAAATTATGACTGTGATCTTGAGGCTCCAAACTTGTTTGAACGAATGGTATAATCTGTCAGAGTGATCTTCTGTTGCATTATCGACAACATTTAAATTATTTATGTCATCTTTGGTAAATATAAAAATCTCTTCCATCTTCCAATTTAACATGTAGGTTACAACTCTGTCCAAAATAGCTCAAGGGACTCAAAATACTGATCCAAATTCAGTTGCTGTTTCACAAACAGCTTCAATTAAAGGTTCATCACTCCAGGTAGGTTCAGTTGTTGCACATTTCATTGAAAAACTGTAATTTATCGAATGACTGTTTTTTTGATGAAGTTGCTTGCTGATCATATTTTCTTTATGTTTCCAGGGTCTTGTGAGTGTGCTTAAATCACTGGTTGATTGGGAGCAATCACATCGGGAACTGGAAAAGTTTAAGAATCATCAGCAAGAAGGGGTTTCAGCTGAAGATTCTTTTGATATGAGATCCAGGGAAGATGTAACCAGTGATTTTGAGAAGGCTAAGGCTCATAAATCCACATTGGAGGCTGCCGTTGCTGAGGTATCAGATCATATGTTCTTTAAACTTCTTAACATTAACAGGGAAGGGAAATTTGTCTCAACCTTCCTTTGCACAGTGAACAAGCTGAATCGGTGGCTGACTTATGGTTTTAATCATCTTTTAGTTCAACAGGAAACCGATGAAAGGGGTGGAATATCTAATTTCAAATAAGTTGGTGGAAAACACACCTGCTTCAGTTGCTCAATTTTTGAAAAACACTCCCAATTTGAATAAGGTTGTAACTCTCATCTAATATAATTTATTTTTTATCTACCATTACATTCAAGTTTGGTCTGGCATGTGTAACTGTTGGTTGCTTTCAGGCTACAATTGGTGACTATTTAGGTCAACATGAGGAGTTTCCCCTTGCTGTGATGCATGCTTATGTAGATTCCATGAAATTTTCTGGAATGAAATTTGATACTTCAATCAGGGAGTTTCTTAAAGGATTCCGACTTCCTGGGGAAGCTCAAAAGATAGATCGAATCATGGAAAAGTTTGCAGAGAGGTAATGGCTTTTTTTCTTAATTTCCCCTCGCCTCAGCAGGGTTGGTTGCCTCTCTTTAGAATTATGGTTGGTGTATATATATATTTATTTATGCATTTGTGTTGGAATTTCCCTTAGTGCTGAATTTTGATAGATGCTTATGTGCTTGATAATTATGCTATCATCATTCTTTTTAGGAAGCTTCATCTCTATCATGTATCAACAGTATATTTTGTTTAACCTTGGCCCATGTTAGTTATTCATTTACTTGAACCTAGTGGGAAGTAAGGAAGACCTTGACTGTCCCAATTATTCCTCTTCATGTGGGCTGAGATTAAGACATCTAAAGGTGTTTTGTATGTTAGATCTTGGTTGATTGTTGTCTCAAAATGATCAATGTGATTGGTTCAGCATTCCACTTTATCCACACAGTGTCTGCTTATACTTCTTTGTATTTCATGGGCATTCTTTATGCCTTTTGTACTAATAGCAGTGTCTTTTTGTCCATGTTAACTATGGCAGATACTGTGCAGACAATCCGGGCCTTTTTAAAAATGCGGATACAGCATATGTTCTTGCTTATGCTGTTATTATGTTAAATACTGATGCTCATAACCCAATGGTGTGGCCGAAGATGTCCAAGTCAGATTTTGTCCGCATGAATGCTAGGGATGATGCAGATGAATGTGCTCCTAGAGAACTACTTGAAGAGATATATGATTCCATTGTCAAAGAAGAGATTAAAATGAAAGATGACACATCTTTTATTGGAAAAAACAGCAGACAGAAGCCAGAAGGTGAAGAAGGACGCCTTGTTAGTATTCTTAACCTGGCACTCCCCAAAAGAAAGTCATCAGGAGATGCCAAGTCTGAAAGTGAAACCATCATTAAGAAAACACAGGCTATATTCAGGAATCAAGGGGTGAAAAGAGGAGTTTTCTACACTGCCCAGCAGATTGAACTTGTAAGGCCCATGGTAGACGCTGTTGGGTGGCCTTTGCTTGCTACTTTCTCTGTTACTATGGAGGAAGGTGAGAATAAGCCTCGTGTTGTTCTGTTGATGGAGGGCTTTAGAGCTGGCATACATATTACGTATGTGCTTGGAATGGATACAATGCGCTATGCATTTTTAACATCTCTGGTCAGGTGTGTGATTTTCCAGCATCCCCCGCTGCCCCATGTCCCCAAAAAACTTTGTTGCTTTGACCATTATAAGTTATTTGCTTTTCTTTATTTTGACATACTAGGGAAGTATCGTGCTTTGTGCATGAGAATGCAGGATGTGAACTTTGATGTTTGGTAGATGTTCATTTACTTTCTTTGTTGACACCTCAGGTTCACCTTCTTGCATGCCCCCAAGGAAATGCGTAGTAAAAATGTGGAAGCTTTGCGGACACTGCTGGTTCTTTGTGACTCAGACATGAACGCTCTTCAAGACACATGGAATGCAGTTCTGGAATGTGTTTCTCGACTTGAATTTATAACAACTTCTCCTGCAATTTCTGCCACTGTTATGCATGGGTCAAACCAAATCTCCAAGGATGCTGTTGTTCAATCTCTGAGAGAATTAGCTGGGAAACCTGCTGAACAAGTTTTCATGAATAGTGTTAAACTACCTAGTGATTCAATTGTGGAATTCTTCACTGCTCTCTGTGGTGTATCAGCTGAAGAGCTAAAACAAAACCCAGCTCGTGTTTTCAGCTTGCAAAAGCTTGTTGAAATTAGCTATTACAATATGGCTCGCATACGTATGGTATATCTTTTAATCAACTGAAATTGCACATATTTGCTTCATCATTTTGATGTTTCACGCCTTACAAATTGCTTTTGGTAGGATTTTCTACGTAGTTTGTATAAAGAACCAATTCAACGTAAAATCTTAAGGTGTTGGATGAGGGCCTTTTTAATAGATTATATTATTCTCTAACCCATCCCCTCACGCAAAAGCCCTTTGAACTTGAAGCGTGAATATTGCATAGACCCAATTTTTTATTTTTTTTATTTGGTTTACCTTATGCTTATTTAATTCTACAAGTGGGGGCAGTGAGGATTGAACTCGTGACCTTGTGGTCACTGAAGCTCTGATACCATATAAAGAACCAATTAAACCCAAAACCTTATAATGTTTTATATTATTCTCTAACACAGTTTGCTTCTTTGAGCTATTTGACTTTATTATTATTATTAATATTAATTTTTTGTTTTCAACGTATTGGCTCAAATGTATTGTTTTCATAGAGGAAAAGCCCTTTGCATTGATTAATTGGATTAGCTTATGCATATATAATGAGTGCACATCTCTATACATTTGTATGAAAGTTTTCAACAGCAACTGTGGAATGATGCGAAAATGTAATTTTGCACAAGCTATCTGTTAACATTAACATCAATGAGCTTTAGTTTCAACCCGTTAAATTGTTGACCTATTGCATGCTCCCATCCCATGTAACAATAGTGTCGTTTGATTCTGCTCTGATTGTTATGTTTTTCAGGTCTGGGCTAGAATTTGGTCTGTTCTAGCAAATCACTTCATATCAGCTGGGAGTCATCATGATGAGAAAATTGCTATGTATGCCATAGATTCTTTAAGACAACTTGGTATGAAGTATTTGGAGCGAGCTGAACTGGCCAATTTCACTTTCCAAAATGATATTCTCAAACCATTTGTTGTTCTTATGCGGAATAGTGAAAGTGAATCCAAAAGGAGGCTAATTGTTGATTGCATTGTTCAGGTGTAGTGGGCATAAGTTTTTATTCTTCTTCCATTTGTGCTTAATAGCATTGGATATATTTACTAAAATTCATTTGATACTGTTACCAATTGCAGATGATAAAATCTAAGGTTGGAAGCATAAAGTCTGGGTGGCGTAGTGTATTTATGATTTTTACAGCTGCTGCAGATGATGAATTGGAATCAATTGTTGAGAGTGCATTTGAAAATGTTGAGCAGGGTGGGAATGACTTTCTTTGATTTTGTCATTGCAGTCTTCAGTTGCATTTGTGGTGTATCTAACACATGAAAATTTTACAGTCATCTTAGAGCACTTTGATCAAGTAGTGGGAGACTGTTTCATGGATTGCGTGAATTGTCTGATCAGGTTTGCCAACAATAAAAGTTCACATCGTATTAGTTTGAAGGCTATTGCACTCCTGCGGATCTGTGAGGACCGTCTTGCAGAGGTTTGTTGGGTTATCAGTTGGAAATTGCATTTTTGCATTCAAAGATTATATATATATATATTTTTTCTAGATTCTCTAAATTAACAAAATGAGATTGGATATATGCTATTTTTATATCAACATCCAGTATGTTTTACCCACCACAGTTGCCTTAGATCTATTTCTATAGTATGTTATATTTCATACCCGTATCTTTGCCTTTCTGGGTGTATATCTCTAAGTTGAGAGATGATACGATGTTGAAAGCTAAACTGTTTTAATATTATTTTTCCAAATGATCAAGCTTTCCTTAATATATTATAAATTTCTGAATCAAACAAAAAAAGGCTCTGGCATCGATATTGTGTTGGTATCCACCATTTTATATGTCAGGATTTTATGGGAAAACTAAAGATAGCGTGCTGAATTTGCTCCTGATCTTGATTTCTGTATGTAGAAATGTAGATTGTTTCAGGAGTTGGAAACTTTATTTGTTTTTTACTGTCAATAATTGGTTCCTTTCCTTATGTTAATGCCCCACTTTTAAGTGGTTTTATTTGTTTGTCAACTTAAGGGTCTTATTCCTGGAGGCGCTTTAATGCCAATCGATGCCAATTTGGATGCGACTTTGGAGGTAACTGAGCATTATTGGTTCCCAATGCTGGCTGGTTTATCTGATCTAACATCAGACCAAAGACCAGAAGTCAGAAGTTGCGCACTTGAAGTCTTGTTTGATTTACTGAATGAAAGAGGTAGCAAGTTCTCTACAGCATTTTGGGAGAGTATTTTCCATCGAGTTCTATTTCCAATTTTTGATCATGTGAGACATGCTGGAAAAGAGGGCTTTAGTTCTACTGATGATGATTGGTTTCGTGAAACAAGCATACATTCGCTTCAGCTGCTATGCAACCTTTTCAACACATTCTACAAGGTAAAGAACTAAAACAGTATTATTTCCTATTCTTGTAACTTCTGACTGCTGATTGGCCGTATAGTCTTACATTAGATGCATCAAAGGGAACCTGTTAATCATGATAATAAATAAACTACACAGAACTCAGTATATGACAGTGTTATGAACCCAACCAGTAACAGAGATGAAGAAGAAAATGAAATAGAAACTTGTATTGATTAAATCTAAACTGAAGAAAATTCAGTTGGTTCAGTACACTCCTAGAAATACAATAGAGATAGAAGATTAAGAGAAATGCAAGAAAATACATTAATGAGGCTCAGAACAATTATAGAGGTTCTGAATTCTCTCCCAAGGTTCCATACAGCATGGAGATTTTTTTTGGATTTGTCAAACAAGTTTAGACTCTAGAGTTGTTGTCGGTCGATTTAGTGGTTCTGGAGGAGGCTAGGTGAAATTTAGGGCATTCAGTTCAGTATTTATCTAATTGCCATTAAATTTTAAAAATATCATTCATGAGGAATCTTGCTTCCAGGAGGTTTGTTTTATGCTGCCGCCATTGCTGAGTTTGCTGTTAGATTGTGCCAAAAAGACAGATCAAACGGTGGTCTCAATATCTCTTGGTGCTTTGGTGCATCTCATTGAAGTTGGTGGACATCAATTCAGTGAGACTGACTGGGACACGCTACTTAAAAGCATAAGGTGCAAACTTTCTACTATTTTCTGAAGATCCATTGTAATTATTCTGGTGTTGACTATAATGCATTTATTTAATCTTGATTTCCAGAGATGCTTCATACACAACACAACCTCTAGAGCTGCTTAATACTTTGAGTTTTCAAAATCTGGGAAACCAAGGAGGCATTATCAGAGATTTGGAGGCCAATTCAGGTGGCAGTCCTACCATAAAGTCTATGGACAATGAGATAGTGGGTGACCATCAACTTGATGTCAATAGTAATGGGAAATTATCCCCACTGGCATCATCAAATACAAATGCTGATGGATTTGATGATTCAGTATCACAGGCAAATGTAGATCACTCTGAAGGTTAGATTTTTTCAATTTGTTGTTTAGTGTGTGTTTAAGTATGCTCATGTCTTTAGTCAGATAACTAAGCAGCTGTAACAATTATTGAATAGATAGTCTGACAACAATGAGCTTCTTGAAAAACTAATAAACAGTGAAATGGCTAATTTAAAATCCCCAAGCCTCATGGTGGGACTTTAGAAGCTACCTTTAAAAGAAAAAATGAAGTGGGGACTGGGCATTAATTGAAACTGAAAAATAAATGAATATGCTTGGTTACATTAAGGAGTTGTTTATTATTGTAGGCCTGCCATCTCCATCAGGAAGAACTCCCAAAGCTGCAGATGGAGGAGGCCTCCAGCGGAATCAAACCTTTGGTCAACGGATTATGGGAAATATGATGGACAATCTCTTCCTTCGAAATCTTACTTCAAAATCTAAAAGCCATATACCAGATACTTCTCAACCGTCTTCTCCAGTTACGGTATTATACTGTCTTATAGTGGCAATATAACATTTACTTTTGGATTATCGCATGAATTTATCTCTTATTTTTCTCCATTTTAGGTTGCCGATGCTGTAGAGCCTGATACCAAGAACGAGGAGAGTCCTTTGCTAGTAACTGTCAGGGGAAAGTGCATTACACAATTATTGCTTCTTGGTGCAATTGATGGTATTCAGGTTTGTATGTTTTTTTCTTTTCTTCGTTTAGATCTCACATTCTTAGGTTCTCTTAAATGTGAGTGAAAAAAGATAGGTAACCTGAAATTTGTTTAAGATTTTTGCATATGAAATAGATGCAAAATTTTTGGTTGGCTTTGCTGCCAATTATTTGTTTGCTCAGAGTCAGTATGGTCATATGGGATAAGGAGGAAAGGCTTTCCCTCTTTTCCCCCTCTCTTATAAAGGGCCTTAGAAAACCTTCGGTGGGAGGAAGTGCCTCCTCACATTGCATATCTGAGGAAAGGAGGGAGAATGTAATTTCAAACCCATCTTTTTTAAACTTGGTGGTGAGATCGGGGAAGCTTTAGAAACTGTTAGAGATGTGATAAAACTATTCATGTGTCTTCACCCAACAATTTAAGCTCTTGGGAGAGTTGATTCATGACATGGTATCAGAGCTTCTATGACCATAAGTTCAATCTTTGCTGTCCTCATTCTTCTTATAAAATGTTAAATTCGAGCACAAGGTAAATGAATTTGTGCATTATCCACACTTCAAATTATGTGACAGGGTGTGGTATAAGATATAATAAAACCATTCACATGCCTTCACCTAACAGCTTGAGTTTTTGGGAGAGTTGGTTCATAACATAATCCATCTCCTCGCCTTAGCAAAAATTTTCTTTATGGAGTTTGATGGTTAGATGAAATTTTTGTTGTAATCTGGTTGCAATGGACAATGTCAGTAATGGAGAGCGGGAGGTTCAATATCATCTCCCAATTTTTTTTTTCTAATTATTTGCAGAAGAAATATTGGACAAAGTTAAAAGCACAACAGAAGATTGCTATAATGGACATTTTGCTGTCTTTGTTGGAGTTTGCTGCTTCATATAACTCATCCACCAACCTTAGAACACGCATGCACCAAATTCCTGATGAAAGGTAGGAAAAAACTAATTTGTCTTAATTTCACCCTGTTGGAATGGAGGACTTTAAACATCTCTAAATTATTCTTGGACAGGCCACCAATAAATCTTCTTCGTCAGGAATTAGCTGGTACTGGCGTATATCTGGACATCCTACAAAAAGCAACGTATGGGTTTGAGAAAAGCAAAGATGTTAATTCTGCACCAGATAATGGCTCGGGTGTTACTCAACATTCTGATGCAGAAGAGAAATTTGAAAGGGTTGCTGAGGAGAAAATGGTGTCTTTCTGTGAACAAGTTCTCAGGGAGGCATCTGACCTCCAGTCTAGCACTGGAGAAACCACTAATATGGATATTCATCGTGTCTTGGAACTGCGTGCTCCTATCATTGTTAAGGTACAAGGTTTATCTGTCGGGATAGTAAGAAAGTTGACCTGCATTCTGTTCAGTTTCAAGGTGTTGCCTGTCATATACTTGATTAATGCGTTAAGGGCATATTAAAAAAAGGATTTATTGTTTGGTTCTACACTATTAGCGAGCCATTTGATGTCACCTGTTTAAAAACTGCTTTAAGCTTTTGTTGTGGATGAAAAGCCTTAATTATTATCATGACATGGCATTTTCTTGTTTGTAGATTTTATGAGAAGTTTGACACTAATAGTGAATCACCTTTAAACTCAAATCAAAATAATATATTTAGGAATCATGCTTCTTCTATATTATATTGGAGACTGATTTTGATTTTAATTCTCATTAAAAAAAGCTACATCTTCTCACCTCATGAAAGAAGCATAAACTCTTTTAATTCTTCAGCTGTCTGTCTTCATTGACATGTATCACCTTCATTAATCAAAAGTCTACCTCATACTCAATGATGTTGATTTTAATTCTCATTAAAAAAAGCTACATCTTCTCACCTCATGAAAGAAGCATAAACTCTTTTAATTCTTCAGCTGTCTGTCTTCATTGACATGTATCACCTTCATTAATCAAAAGTCTACCTCATACTCAATGATGTTCTGCCCATGGCTGTTTTAAGGTAGTTTCCGTCTCCTATATGTAGAGATTGGGTGGTTTCTTGGGTTTTTTCTTGTTCCTTTGTGTTTTTTCTTTTATTATTATTTATTTATTTTTCAAATGCTCTGGATACCTTTCCCTTTCTATCTTACTTTTTCTTGGGTTTTTTCTTGTTCCTTTTTCTTGCTTTTCCATCTAGTTCGATGAAATTCATTGCAGCTTATGTTTTTGTTTTCAAGCCTGTATTGTTAATAAGCTAATATTTGTTAACCTTGCTCTTTCAGGTGCTTCAAAGCATGTGTTTTATGAACAATAAGATTTTCAGAAGACACCTAAGAGAATTCTATCCTTTGCTTACAAAACTTGTTTGCTGCGACCAGGTAATTTCTTGCTTCTGCAATTTTTCAAAGCTGCATTTAATTAGTAATTTTGCTTGCGTGTGATGTACTGGCTGAGCGATTCAAGGAAATGGGATGCTACCGCGATTAAAAGGAAGTTATTTTCTATTCCATTAGGAGCAGCAGTATTGGGACAGGGACACTTCCAAATTCAAAATAGTGATAAACCTAAAAAATTATCTAATAATTGATTTCCACCAGTTGATTTTTATGGAAAGAAAATTAAAAATTATCATTAAATTTAAAGGTGGAAAGGTAATTTTTGGGATTGTCCAGCTACTGCTATGTTTGAGAAATGCCTCCTGCGATAAACTGAATCCTTTGTTTTGATCAGATGGATGTTCGGGGTGCTCTTGGTGATCTTTTCCAAGCACAATTGAAAGCTCTTTTACCATAGCTATCTTATAATGCCGTTGTCAGGATTCTCGGAGATAAACTCTTCAGTGCACTGCCGATATCTATTTTAGCTGGCTTGGAAAGAAGAATATTGTAGTCTTTTGGTATTCATATTCTTATGGAAATTTTGTGCTGGCACTAACAGTTTTGTAGAAAGGCAATAGAAATGTAATTTTAGTTTCATCCGACCTCCCAATATTCGTTTGCATTTAACTTCATTTGTTTGTGCAGTATTTGGACAATAGTTGAAGCTCTGATTGAGAAGGTTTCCAATCAGTCTTTTGTTGTATGATAATAGCTGTGTATCATGTGATACCCTTATGTCTTTCATGAGGAGAAATATCAAATATTTGCTATTCATAGTGTATACAATACAACACGGAAAAAAGGTCGCAGTTCTCCCGTCTCTTTGCCCCCTTTTGTTGTTTTTTCTAATACATGTTTAAACCTTTAAATTTTTATTTTGTAATAAGTATTTTCTATTGAAGAGGTCTCGGGGTTGCAGGGAGCATGACTGGATTTATGAATTATAGCTAGAAATTTCGATTTGATATGACACTGCCAGTTTTGGCAATTTTATCTTTGCTTTTCAATGTTAATTATTGTGACCGTCCGTATCATGTAACTTGGGGAAATAATTTTGGAGTTGGATTTTATTAACCCATCGTGGTGAGCGTGAACTTCAATCAAACGCAGCAGTGTCAAGATAGATAAAATTGAGAATTTATGCAAAATTGAAAAAGGGATAAAAAAATCGTGTAAAAATATTTAAAATATTGATAAAATTGTTTTGATGAATTTTTTTTGCAAAATTGTAGTGATAAATTAAAATTTTAATTACCATGGATGTCGTCTCAATCTAGTTTATTTCATTATATTTGCTAATATTGTGATTTTGATTATTATTATTTTTGTTTAAATTGATTATGAAAAATTTAAAATAAATTGCTACATTTGTGATAATGTTTCGCGAAATATTTTGACCCCGAGATCGTTACTCAGTATCACGTTTACTGTTTCTCCTGTTGCTTGATGCTGCTTCATTATTTTCTGAATTATCATGCTTTGCGATTCAAATGACTCGTTGCATATTCTGAAAGTTTCTTGTGAAAAAAAGATTATGAAACTTTTATGGGAAAAGAAAAAACGATTAGTAATGAAGCTATTTCCTTTTGTCACGGCGTGATGGGAAATTTAACGTTTTCTATCTGATCAAATCTATATAAGGAAACTCGACACGAAACTAGAAATAAATTCATGATACTAAACAATAAAACGGGGAAAATTAATAAGATAAAGTTCAGCTGTTCTAGATACGACCAAGGATTTTTATGTATTTATTTATTTTTTTCCTTTCCAAAAGTGAAGTGGTTTCTTGGCTCGGTCATAAACGTTAAAATGAAAATTAATCCTAAACGCCGTAGGGAATAATAGGAATTGAAATAAAACGAAGGCTTACGTACCCTTGTACTACATCTGAATTTTGAGTTGCCTTTTGGTTTGATTCTACCTTTCTTTGCTAGATTGTTCTCCATCTCCTACCACGTACGCATGTTTAAGAATGCCTTGGTGTCATCCAACGGGTTTTGGAATCCAGTGCTTTGTTGAGTCTTCATGCAATTCTTTACGTAACTTTCTACTGAGTAAAAGGACATTATTTTTTTTCCCCCACTTTGTTTAATAAATTTTATTGAGAATAATCAGCTTCATATACGTGGGTGTTGTTGGGACAGAAGGAACTAAGAAATAGAGGTAAGTTGAAGCAGGAAAGGAAAAAAGACTACATGGGATTCCAACGTTTTACTACGTGCTTTTTGTTAGCACTTTGCATACTAAGCCAAGGTTTGGCAAAGGGTGCTCTTGGTTTTGCTTGCAACTGGGGAACGCGTTTAACGCATCCCCTTCCACCTCAAATAGTTGTGAAACTCATGAAGGACAATGGATTCAACAAAGTGAAGCTTTTCGAAGCTGATCCTGCAGCACTGAAGGCTCTTGGGAATTCTGGCATTCAGGTCATGGTTGGAATACCCAATGACCTCTTAGAATCCCTTGCTAGAAATGTCAATGCTGCAATCGCATGGGTGAACCAAAATGTATCCACTTACATATCCAAATCAGGGGTTGATATAAGGTAATACATTACTACTACACCATCTCTTTATTGGATTCAAAAACAAATAACCCAATGGTGATTAGAGTGGTAGTGAAATGGTAGTAAAAATTTTTAGTAGTATGAATATCCTACCTCTAATACTACACCATCTCTTTATTCAAACAAATCCTTATTGTGCTATAATATCAGAACTTTTTGTGCTTGAGCAAAAGTTGCATTTATTTTTAACAAAGTGTTTATAAAACTCCTAGGTATGTTGCTGTGGGTAATGAAGCTTTTCTCAAAACATACAATGGTCGATTTGTGAACTCCACATTTCCAGCCATTCAAAACATTCAAGCAGCCCTTATAAAAGCTGGTTTAGGGAGGCAAGTGAAGGTGACAACCCCTCTAAACGCAGATGTGTATCAAAGTGATACTGATCTTCCATCAGGTGGAAATTTCAGGCCTGACATTCAAGACCAAATGGTCTCCATTATCAAGTTTCTCAGCCAAAATGGTGGTCCTCTTACCTTTAACATCTACCCATTCCTCAGCCTTGATGCTGATCCCAACTTCCCAAAAGAGTTTGCTTTCTTTGATGGCTCTGCTGCCCCTGTTGTTGATGGTTCCATATCTTACACCAATGTCTTAGATGCCAACTTTGACACCCTCATTTCAGCTCTTGAAAAGAATGGTTTTGGTTCAATGCCTGTCATAATTGGAGAGGTTGGATGGCCAACAGATGGAACAGCCAATGCAAACATAAAGAATGCTCAAAGGTTCTATCAAGGCCTTATTAACCGCATAGTGAAAAGGCAAGGAACTCCCAAGAGACCTACCCCACCAGAAATCTACATGTTTGCACTCACAGATGAGGATGCCAAGAGCATTGAACCAGGCCCTTTTGAGAGGCACTGGGGTATCTTCAACTTCGATGGATCCATTAAATACCCTTTGAGACTTGGTGGTGGAAAATCACTAGTTCCTGCAAAAGGGGTAAAGTATTTGCCAAAGCAATGGTGTGTGATGTCAGCTCAAGCAAATGTTTTAGACCCTAGTTTGGCTGACAGTATGAGCAAAGCTTGCACATACGCTGATTGCACTAGTCTTTCACCTGGGTCATCTTGCAGTGGTTTAGACAAAAAGGCAAACGCTTCATATGCATTTAATATGTATTATCAGACCTTGGATCAGCGCAAAGATGCATGTCAATTCAATGGTCTATCAGTCATCACTAACATTGATCCTTCACCACCTCAAAGCACGTGCCAATTTAAGATCATGATCGATCTGGGGAAGCATGAAACTAAGTCCACTTCAACAAAAAGGGAAATAAACTCAATGGTCATGCTGGTATCAAGCTTCATGCTCACTATCATGTTATCTCTATATATTTAATTTTCCTTGTGTTGTGCAGAGTGTCACAATTTCACACCATAATTTTTCTTTTTTTGGGGGGTATATTCTTATACTTCCAGTTAGATTTTCAATCTCAAGCATGACCCAATGAATGTATAATTGATCGTGTTGTATTGTCAATTTATAATCCCTCGCCCTTATTGGGCTGCTATTATCTCAATTTTTTTTTTGGTGCGTTTGTATTAACTATACGAACAAATCTTTAGTGAATTAATCTTTTTTTCACATTTGGAAAACTTTTTACCACTTCTAAACAAAAATTCCACCACCTTGAAAAAAAAATTCTTTTCGAAAAACAATATACCCTATTGAATACATTTGATACACCAAAATTTTGTTTCAACTTTCCACCGTCATTAAAAGCCATCATGTTATACAGCAATCAATTTTTGGGTATTAATTAAAAAAAGAATATTATATTATCATTTTCTTAATAATTCTATGACATTCTTGGGTAGAACAAATTTTATATAATAAAGAGTAAAATTTAAATGAATAAGATTTATAACAATAAATTTAAATTTAAAATTTTAGGGGTCTGGCACATGCTTACTTACTGCGTTTCAAATAAATAAATAAATAAATATTTATTTATTTATTATTCTCGTTTATTAATTATTAATTTCTAATAAATCAACCATTAAGATTAGATGTAAGATTTATTATTTTTACACTGATATAAGAAGATCTTGTCCCGTATATATATATATGGTGATGATCATTTTACATCAATTACATTCTCAATCTTGACCATTGATCTTATTTATATTTATCGGTTCTGATTATTAAATATTTGAGTCATTAGATACAAACAAATCAATGACCATGATTTTGTGTAAAATTTCTTATTTTTACATTTGTGTAAGAATATCCTGCTGGTATATATAAAAAACAGTTCTTATTTTTAAGTAATTAAAAAATTTTAGGGAAAAATTCATCAATGCTTTTGCTTCAGAATCATCTATGCCCCTATGATTTTTTTCTTATCACATATGTCCATGTGCTTTGTAAAAAATAAAAAACAGGGGTATATGTGATAAAAAAAAATCACAGGGGCATAAGTGATTCTGAAGCAAACCACAGGGACATAAGTGATTCTAAAACAAATCACAGGGACATAAGTGATTCTGAAGTAAACCACGGGACATTGGTGAACTTTTCCCAAAATTTTAATAAAAAATATTAGGCAAATGTAAAAAAATAAAATAAAAAATGTTGCTGGAAAACTACTGTACCTACCTGCAGATACAATAAAATTATGGTACCCACAATTTTTTTTTTACAGGGTTTTTCTTATCTCACTTTCTCTCTTATTTTTCAAGTCTATAGGAAAAGTGGTGTTGTATACAGTGACATGACACAAATATAACCCAAAATATTAAATGCTCTCGAGTTTTTATTTGTAGGATATTTGTTACCAAACTTAAATTATTATTTAATCATGTATTGTTAAGTCATTAAATTTCTTTGACTATCACAGCTATTACATAAAAAAGTCTAATTTTTTTTATGTTATAAAAAAAAAAGTATAATTTTTCTGATAAATATATATATATATATATATATATATATGTGGAGTAATATTAAATTATTTGTGTAAGAATAATAAGTCTTACAACAAATCTAAACAATTAATTTCCATGAATCTAATTCTGTTTGATTGAATCACTCTCATTAATTAATTATTAATTTTCAATAAATCATAATTATTAGATTCAAAAAAGTAATGATTAAAATTTGATATAAAACTTATTATTCTTCCATCAATATAAATAATCACATCCCTCCTATATCACATTCTGTTCTTTTATTAATACATTATTTTTAATATTACAAATAAAAAACCACATGCACAATCTAATCAAGCTTCAGCTCACCGCCTACCAGTTTCACTTTCAATGGCACCTATTGACAGCGAAATAAACCAAAAAGAAAAAGAAAAACCTGTTAAATTTTAAATACATATGTAATTTTCACCAATAAAAAGAATATCTAAATAAAAAGGAAAAAAGAAAAAGAAAAACCTGTTAAATTTTAAATACATATGTAATTTTCACCAAAAAAAAAGAATATCTAAATAAAAAGGAAAAAAGAAAAATTGGCAAGAAAAAAAGTGATAGCGTACCAAAATGAAGGGGGCGAAAGCGAAAGGAGAATAGAAAATGATGCCTTAATTTCCGTTTAAGCAGCAATTAGCTTTCCTCTTTTAAATTTTCTCTTTACTTAACATCATAAAATTTGAGGTAACGAAAGATTCTATATAAATAAAGGATTTTATATTTCTCATATTTAATATGAGAATTCAAACTTTACTACACATCCTTCGATTTCCGTGCCGACATGAGTCCTGTATCTAATTTTTTCTAACACATGGGTCTCACGTGTTTTTTATCTCTACAACATAAGATTTCAATTCTCATTTAACATGAGAAATATAAAACCCATCAATAAAAGGATAGCATAATGTGACAATCAAATAATGTTACTACCATATCTTAACCGTTGATTTTCGTTAATCAACGATTATTGAATTAATAATTAATTAATGAATTTAATTTGAAAAATGATAATCGTTGATTGACGGAAATCAATTGTTAAGATGTGGTAATAACATTATTTAATTGTCACTTGTTCTTAATTAATGTTTCCGTTATACGTTACTGTAATAAAGTTGTAATTTAATATTGGGAAAAATGTTTATCATTTTAAATGGCACAATTATATCCTTTTACTCTCACAAAGAGGTGGGACCCACAACTTTAATTTTTTTTTGTCAACTTTCTCTCCTCCTTTATCTATCTCTTTCTAACATAATTTATCCTTTAAAATGATACGCATTTTTTCTTTAATCTTTCTATTGTATGTTTCTCTCATAAAAATTATAATTTAATTTTTCCGTTATACTTATAAATTAAAAGTTATAACATACGTTACTACAATATTTGTATATAAAGATATCCTATCCCTGCATAAAAACACAATCTGAATTCTGAGTAACTCATATAAACACTGTGGAGAGAAAGAAATCACCAATATAGAAAGATTCTTCATTATCTATGTTTTAATGCATATTCGGTTTTGAGGGGCATCTTCTGCAGATTCTTCTCAACCTCAACGAAAATTTCTCAGCTTTTCCGTCATTTTCTGCTGACAGATTTTCCAAGTCAATGTTTTTCTCTACTGGGTGTTTGTTTATTAATTCCTGGGCATAGTAAGATTTTTTGATTTGATTTGATTTTTTTTTTCGAATCATATTATTATCTGACATTTCCATTTTCCTGATAATTGGGATTGGTTATAATTTCGCTATCTTGTTTTTCAGGTTTATGTAGATTGTGTTTGGAGGATACCCTTTTGTCTCCGAATGAGATTGACCATTAAAAGATTGGTCCTTGATCATTGCAGTTTCTGGGATTGATTCTTTTTTAAAAACGAATATTGCCTTTTTATGTCTGTCTGATTTATCCGTATAATTTTATTGATTAATGGTAATGCCAGAAAATCAGATTAAGATTCTGCTGTTAGTATGTATAAATTGAAGAATAGTGAAGGCACTTTGCGCTTCTTGTTTAAGCAAGCTCTGCATCACCCCCACCATATGGCTTATTCTGTAGGTTATAATCCTTGTTCCCATTTGAGCAAACCTTTTTTCCATTACCGCCACCATAGGGTTTATGGCAATGGTTTTGGGGTCAGTACTAGAAGCAATGGGTTCAGTCGTAAAGGTTGCAGCTTTGACACCATTGGTAGTTGTAGTGGTAATAGTAATGGGATGTTTGTGAGGGCAGAGGCAAGGCCTCGGAGCTTTGCATCTCAACATCGCCAACAGATGTTGGCTGATTTGGAGAAAGGGAATTCTGTGAGGGATGATGACCGTGATGCTACTGTGATTGAGGTTGATAATGGATCAGTCAATGGAAGTAGTCCTATTAAACCTCTTTGTTTCCGTGATCACCGTTTGTCCCAGAAACTTGTTGTTGCTGTTGACGTTGATGAGGGTATGTATATGTGTATGTATATGCATACATGTGCCACTCTTTTCATATTATAGCATGTCTTCAAAGTTTCTTATAGTGTCGTTTAATTTTTCATTATGTTCCAATTTCAAAATATATATATGCCTTTAAATGTGCAAGAACTGCTTTAATGTATGTCTTTTCCTTTTCTCTTCTCTTGTGATATGCATTTATTGCACATTCCAAAACATCATTCATGCTACATGTATATTTGCCCTTCTTGCAATTTCTTTTGTTAAAAAGCGAACTCATGAAGGTGTTGGAAATTCTCAAAATTTAGTGGAGATTTCTAAAATATGTTAGGAAATAAGATGCTTTTTGTGTCAATGATACATTGACCCAAGATTTTTTGGCCGTGTGATTATAGCCACACCCACAATGTTCTTGCCTGGCTCAGAGCATGCTCAAAATTCTCACTTCCATATTATATTTCTTTGGTAGTTTGACTATTGTGTTTTTCTTACTAGTGTGTATAAACTCATATCTTCATTTTATTAACTAATTGTCAACTCTGGGTGTGTATAAATAATAAATAATCCACTCTATTTGGCAGTGTGATATCTCAGCTTAAATTAGTTATGTTTCTTTCTTTACTTTCCTATCCATTGTAGACTGGCTAGTACATAGTTGAATTCTACGATTATCCACTTTTGTTCTTCTGATTCTATGTTTTTCATCTTTTTTGAATAAGCAGTATTAGGAAACTTTGTGTCCGCTCTCAACAAATTCATTGCAGATCAATATTCATCAAATTATTCAGTTTCTGAATATCACGTGTACGAGTTCTGTAAGGTATAATTTTTTTTTTGGTTGCTTTGGTAATTCTTTATTTTCATGATCAGTAATTGAAATTTGCAAATTTTTTGTTATATTTGTGAACAGTAGCTTGCATGTTCTTTCAGAGGCTCATTTTTCCTCTCCATTCACCAGTCTTTTATATATTAATCTTTCACTATTAAAAGGATAAAATTTATTTTTTACTACCCATTTAGTCTATATTGTATAATGCTATGAATTTGTTCATGTACGTATGTGGAGTCTGATGCACCCTTCATTTCTGTTACAGATATGGAACTGTTCGCGTGATGAAGGTAACTAACTGTCTATGTCAGACTGTCACATACCATTTTGTGAAAAAAAAATATATTCCATTTCTTATGAAAATATTTTGGGAGAGAATAAATTATTTCCTTCTTATTTGATTTTCACCTTGCTTAATTTTTGAAGTGTCTCTTGTTTTGAAATCTGAGTGATCTTTCTCGAGATCAGATTCCTTATAAATCTAATTCTTAAATGAGTCAAATTCTCTTAGTATTGGTTTCTTGATGAGTCAAGCCTATTTTGTAATACGTATCCTGAAGTTGGTTTTGTGATTTATGCATAGTCCTTGAACTATTCCACTTATAAATTGGTTTTTCAATGTTGCTGCGTATTTCCAGAAAATACAATCCCAATGGGGAACAAACCTAGTAAAGAAAAGAAAAAAATAAGGGAAAAAATTATTTCAAATGTATGCTGTTCAGCTGGTCAAAAGGGTCAAGAAGTTCAATAAGTTTATCATGCTTTTTATGTAAGGTTCTATGCCTAATGAAATGTTTTTATGCTTCATGGTGACTAATGGACTGGTTGAAAATCAATATCTTGTCTGCAGCTGATATGCGTGTTCATGAGTTTTTTAAGACACCATATTTCAAGTCAGGGATCCACCCTCTCCCAGGTGCTCAGACGGCTCTTGAGAAGTTATCAAGATTTTGTAAACTATCAGTTGTAACGTATGTTTTTGTTATTGAACTTTCTTGAACTTGTAAAGTAATCTTGTCAGCATTGGACTAACTGGGGATGTTATCATATGATCAGATCTCGGCAGAATGCAATTAAGGATCACACAATTGAGTGGATAGAGAAGAATTATCCTGGATTGTTTCATGAGATTCACTTTGGTAACCACTTTGCTCTTGATGGGGTGTCAAGACCAAAGTCAGAGATTTGTAGGTACGCTCCTAAGTCCTAAATCCTCTTCACACCTGCATTTCTATGAGAGTAAACACCCTTTTTGGTCCCCGGCAATATCTACGAAATCCTTTGTAATCCCTGGCAATAAAAAAGGACCAAATTGGTCCCTAAAATTATGAAAAAATGGCCACTTTAGTCCTTCTGTCAATTGTAATAAGTATTCCTTGGTCCTTTTTTCATCATTTTAGTGACCAATTTGGTCCCTTTTTTATTGACAAGGACTAAAAAGTATTTCGTGGATATTGCCAGGGACCAAAAAGAGTGTTTACTCTTTCTTATGATTTGGCCTAAAACCTCAATGCTCATTGGTCAATATCTGGAACTCTTTATGGACACTAAAAGTTCTAGTATTTAAACCATCCTCCCAACTGTTCTATTTTAATATTTGGACCCTTCCTTTGACAGGTCTTTGAATGCTAAGGTTCTTATTGATGATAACCCACGATATGCCCTAGAGTGTGCTGATGTTGGAATTAGAGTCCTACTTTTTGATTATGAAAACTCATATCCTTGGTGCAAGAATGAGTCCGTTGATCAGCACCCTTTGGTGACCAAAGTTAAGAACTGGGAAGAAGTGGAACAACAATTAATGTCATTGATAGCTTCGTAGTCTCTAAATCCATTAGCAAGGATTGTGGAAACCACCTTTTCTACGTGTAGTGCTGGACTTATTCTTGAAGAAGTGAAATCACCTGAAGTGGCTGCAAGGAGGACCAACCAGAGGGTTATAGGGTAAGCTGAGGTTGAAGAAATACAAGTGACATGATTATATTCTTTTTTTTTCCCCATTTTAAGCAACATTTATGAAGATTGGAATAGGAAGTTTTTCATTATTATTCAAATTCTCGTGGTTTAACATACAACCTGATTATGATTTGTTTTTACCTTCAAGGGAAATCTGAATCATATGATTCGATCTTGACCGTAGAATTTTATGTCCTCACGTGGGATCATGGTTATCTATGTAGCACCGATACCGACACGGGACACGATACGACACGACACTCTGACACGTTAATTCTAAAAAATGTTAGATTTCGACACGTTGGGACATGTTTTGATATTAAATAATATTTTTAATTTATGTAGTATATATTATATTTAATACTTAGTAATTTAACAAAAAATGAAGCTAAACTTATAATAGTCATCAATTTTATAAAGAAACATAAGATATTCCAAATATTTATATTAAACTCAATAAAATGATAATTGTAATCCAATGAATTTAATAGTTGGAATTAAAGATGTAATGCAATGTAATCTTTGAACTTTTTTTAAGTCTCTGGAATGCGTGTGTTAGAGTGTCAGGAAGTGTCAAACACGACACGTCACAATTTTTGAAGTGGCGGTATTTGTAGATGGTTGTACATGGAATTAAACTATAAAACCATTGGGAGATTTAACTGATGTTCTCCTGTTTTTGGTTTTTATTTTGTCTAGGCGGTGGCAAAATCGTAAATATCATGATTCATTAATGGCAATTTTGTAAATATTAGGACTCAAAGCAACAATGGCATTTTTGTAATTCTAAAATTTTATTAATGGCATTTTTGTAAATAATTACAACTTCATAACTTTAATTTAACACACTCAAACAATTTATTTTGTTCTTTTACTCTCAAAATTCAGTTTTTAAAAACAAAAAAACAAAAACACTTTCAAACACACCCTTAATCTTTGACTTTATTGGCCTTGTTTTACACTTATTCTAGTTAAATCTGTTATGGTCCACTCAACTGTTAGGATTAGAGTAAAATGTAGTACACGATGGATATGGTAGTACATACTATTTATTTAAAAAAAAAAAATTAATAACTGTTCACGCAATTGCTTGGTATTACTGCCAAATACCTACTAGCAAAATCTGTCAAAGGAAAAAATTTAATATGATCCAGTCCATCATTTATTCAATGGTCCCTTTTCTATAAATGAAAAATTTTCTTTCATTTCTACCCTTCTTTTTAATTTTTCCTCCCTCCATCCCTTTTTTTTTTTTTTTCTATTTTGCACAGAAATAGTGTGTACAAAAAATCTTCTCACGTCAGAAGACGTTTGCCTTTGGGATAAAATATTATCTTGTTGGATTGAATTATGTCTAAGACCCGAAGGAGGATTGAATTACTTAATCCGTATTAATTGTTTAACGAATACCGCAATGGAGAATTGGACAGCATGGATTTACAGTGCCTCGCCTATCTTTGGTACGCATGAACACATGACTGTGCATACAGGTGGTCTCTTCATTTATAAGATACGTAGTTAATGATCAACCTTGTTAGTTGTTACTCTAATCTACATATTAACTTAAAATCAAAGAATCAGCATTGCCCTCAAGTGCCAGTTATTAGAGTAATCTTGTCTTCAATACATCATCTAGAGTCATACTTCCTGATTAGTATACAATAAATGTTCATGAATTGATATTGCTCCTATCGAAATGGGAATTTTGATGGTGCCGTGCCGTATGGTCCATTTCTCACACTTTATTATATACGATGGTGGTTGCGATTCTAGAAGTGCAGCAATTATTATGGTAGAAATTATTCACATTCTCATTACATAATAATGTTATATACATCAAACACCATCTTCAGAGATGCAAATTACTCATTCTTCTCAGTCAACTTGATGCCGTAAGCTTGTATAATATCCAGTGCTGCAAAGGCCACAACCCACAAATAAGCATTGTAAAGCGCTTACCACAATATAAATTTTACTGTTATTAGTAGCATGGTTTCATAATGTACATCCTGTTATCAAATGACAAAGCATGCGTTTGTTTAGATTCGTTTTCCATCCTAACTGATGCAAAACACTTTCTCAAACGAGAATAATAAGGAGAAAACACTGGAAACTTTTTTATCTTTAGGCCATGAGAAAATATTTATTTTTCAATACAAAAACAAGACTCGTCTGCTATGAATCCTGGTCCGAAAAATTCATACAATCCCAATTTCTCACAATAGAAAATGAGATAGGATCATTTGACACCGGTGTCAAATTTGAAATTTGACACCTCATCTGAGAGTTGTTTGATAAAAAAAGATCAACACCTCTGACTTGTAAGCATGTGATACCATTGATCTTTTTTGATCTAACGGCTCTTAGATGAGGTGTTAAATCTCAAAATTGACACTGGTGTCAAATGATCCTACCTCATAGAAAATCTAAAACTACCAAATTATTAAGGGATCATGTGCTTATTTTCAATTCTATGATCATGTGATTGCTAAGTATGCTAATTATTTTTTCTGGTTAGATGTGTTCTTTTCAACAGTCATCTATTAACACATGGACAACAAACCAACACCAAATAAACACATTCATGCAGTCACCTGGATTGTATACTTCAGGTTGGATAGGCCTTAAGACACCTCTTGTCTGAATTTTGTTCGTCAGTAAGAGCTGCAAAAAAGAGATATAGTTAATTCACTGGCATTATCTGCTTGGAATAATACTGTATAAAAAGAACAGAAATGGACAAAAAAAGTACCAGAGCTCCAACAGCAGCTGGAATACCAACAGTAAGGGCCATGGCACTCGTGGTTTTTCCATCGATAGTCTTTCCAAATTCAAGCAAAGTTGCTCTATGATTCTCTGTGAGTTGGCTGTCCGGGTATTCCACCTCCACTTCGTGGTGCAAAAACACCATATCCTGCTTACAAATAGGATAAAAATTAATGCACTAGATGTTAAATGTATTCTTTTATAGTAAGTAATCTCTGCACATTCCTGCAAATAAGTTGCTTTAGCAGTCTTTAAGGTGATAAGCGGACACAATATACATAAGTTAGTATTTCATATAAATTAATAGAAGTATACCTTTTCAGTGCTGGAGTAGGATAACTTCTCCTCCATACGGAAACAGATAACATCAAAAGCACTTTGGCAGGAAGCAGGGACTTCTGTTTGCTCAAGAAGTCCCAAAAATCTATATGAAAGAAGACAGGCTTGTTAAAACAATAATCTTCCAAATGAAAAGATGAGAAGGGTAAATGACCTACATAATTGTTTTTGCTGTCTTCATTGCACTTCTTTGATCTTTGCAATTCCCTACTGTTAATATCCTTTCCATTATTTCCTTCTCTTCTATCAATTGTCCATCTGGATCTTCACTTACAATTTTGAGAAGTTCAAACAAGAATTTTCTGAAAGTTGGTCTCTGTTCATTCTGTAGAATCGGATGAACTTCGTTGTTAAATAAGCCAATCCTAGAAAGTGTCCCCATAATCTCAGAAAACCCTGTAAACCGTGTTACTACAAGTAAGTTCCAGAAAGATAAATAAACACTTTTTACTCGAACACATCAGATATAGATTAATTAATTTAAACAAAATTCAAAGAAGGCATCGCTTCTCAAGGTACTAATTAATGTAGTTTAAACATGTTTTAGAGAACAGTATTAATCAGTATTAAATGTAGGGCTGAAAAACATAGAAAAAACAAGAGAAACACATAGAAATCATGCCTTCATAGCGGAGAGTTCCACGGAAAATTGTTGATGCTTCAGATCCTATTCCATACAAATCTCCATAAAGTAGAGAGTTACGGTTTGGGAGACATTCCAAAGCAAAAGCAGGAAAGTCAGGTATCCTTAGTCTTGTAGCTGAATCATAAAGATCGTCCCCTGTCCAAAAATAAGTGCCATGCAGTGAGTTTATGAACAATTTAAGCAAATGTGACAGTGAGAGTTAATTAGGGGGAATGAGACAAGTTCAAAATGAAGTAATCTATGTCAAAATTACTCCTCCTGAGGTCCAATATAGAAAATTCCATGCATGTTATTAGAAGTGGATGCATGCATACATATTATAGAAGCATGTTAGGAGCCAAAAAACAAAAAATGAATAGAGAACTATCCTGCTTGTTGCTTTTTTGGAATTATATTCTGATACGAACCTTGGGAGAACATCACCCCAAAAGCTAGCCCCTGAGGTAGGAGCTCACAAAGTCCATATAAACCCCACACCAGAACCTTATGTTTCCGATGTGGGACTCCAAGTCTCATATCTTGGAGTAGGATTGTAACATTCCACCACGCTCCGCGGCATCGACTCCCACGCGGGCTGGTTTTGTGCTAGTTTTTACTAGCCCTGGGTGAACACCGCAATGCCAGCGTCACCACCCGCGCCGCTCGATTGCAACCGAGAGACGTAGTGAAAGGCTCTGATGCCAATTGATACGAATCTTGGGAGAACTCCACCCCAAAAACTAGCTCCCGAGGTAAGAGAGCTCAAAGTCCATATAAACCTCACATCAAAACCTTATGTTTCTGATGTGAGGCTCCAAGTCTCATATCTTGGAGTAAGATCGTAACATATTCCCAACCTAATAAAAGCTTACCATCAATATGTATAGTTTCACCACAGTATTTGTAGGTGGCAGGATTGCGCCCAGCTCGGATGGCCCCTTTAGGATTCCAACTGAAATATTTGAAAACCAATTAATTCTTAAAGCAACAACCATCAAATTTTTATAACATAAGGAAAAATAACTGTGTGATCCGTTACAGCTGAATGATTAACAAGATAAAAACACTAAAAAATTATAAAAAAATTAGAAGTACTGTGTTTAGAAACTTAGACTAACATATCCATATGCTGTCTAGATGGTATCTAATTCAACCAAGAATCGTTCTAATAGTTCATGCATTTAGCCAAACAAAAAAAAAAAGTAAAAAAAAAAAAAACCTGAAGTGTTCCAAACTTTGTTACAAGCTTTCGCTGAATGAAGAATAAACATAGATATTACCGGTCGAAGTTTGAAGATATTTGAAACAAGGATTTGTTACTTGAATTTCGAGCTTATAAAACCCAATTTAAGAGACGTAACTAGAGATTTTAATATCAAGAAGCCAAGCACATAACGCTTAATGCCTAAGCAAATTTTGTGATTGAATTCTCAAGAATATTCCATAATTGAGTTATCTCTACTAATAATCATTACAATTTTCTTTGGTTTGTAGAGTAAATTTCCCATGCTCAACGTGGATGGGGATTTGAGTACAGGTAATAGGTTCACGTCATGATAACAATTCATTGATGTACCAAAAAAATAAAAAATGGATGCATAAGTCCAACTGAGAAGCTCAAGCGATAATTATCTAATGATATTAACTGCTAAAATCAACTAGCCAAGAAAGGAGAAAATCATACTTAACGGGAAAGAAATAAGACAATATTCCCAGAAGTACCAGCCAGCTATGCAAGTGTCTTTAAAGTATTTTATCAGAATTATATTTGAAACATACAGAAGAAACAATAGGTGATCATAGGATTTGTACTATAGTTTCATATGATATTTGATGGTCAAGCTTCTTCGTAAACTAAGAAAATCTATCACCGACTAATGTTCATGGTGCATAAAAATTCAATCATGGTATGTAGTTATTGACCACCGAGTCATTACATCTAATCAATAAGTGATACTCTTTGGAAGAAAAATTTCACAGCCTCATAACAACATAAATGTGACAAGCTACCGCCATGTTATCTTGGGTAATTAATTGTACATCCAGTCAGCTTTTAAACTACCAAAAGATAGAGTTTTAATTTTGGAACCATTAGGTAACTGTTCACATAGACACAATACAAGACTGTCCAAGAAGTACCTGAATTTATAAGCTAATGGATTGTTAGCAGCTTCAGGAGATGGAAGTCCACCACAGTAAGAATTGAAAGACTTTATTTTCCCCTTCCGCAAATGTGCCTGGTTGATCATCTTCATTGCCATCATGTGATCTAGATCATCAAACAAGTACAAGCTTATTGCAAGACCCACTTTAGTTGGAAATATGTCAAGCTTCTAATATTTTCAGAAGCTGGTTTCAGCCAACGTGTTGGGATAAAATAAGTAAGCAAGTATTTTTGAAGGAAGTATAAATTTGATGACATGATATGTATGTAACATGCAGTCCAGTAAATAAAGATTTTTTCTGGAGCCATGTGACCTAAAGGTTATAGGTTTGAATCATGTAATCAGCCTCTTGCAATTCCTTCTATAGCACCAGATTGTGTTTCTTTTCTTTCAACCTTCTAGGAAGAAAAATACTGTAGGCCAGTCATCAACACCATCAATGCAGATGCACTCTTACAGACTATTTCATGTTGCGAAAGTCCTGGAAACCGATCATTAATTATCAGAATAGCTCTTACCTATTCCAGGGTCCAATCCCATCTCACCAAGAATTGTTATACCAGCATCTTTAGCCCTATCATCTAGCATTGACATAGAGCTATCAACATAGCTAGCAGTGACAAGATGTTTCTTCAGCTGCATCAAGAAACATATTCATTTACAAAGCTAGAACAAAGAAGAATGATTATGTACCAGTACTACCCTTAGGATTTTTATCCAAAAAGTAACACAATTCTATACAGACGTTGTTTCTAAGATTCTGGACAGAGAACTACAGAAAGCATTGGGTCAAGGAGTCCTAGATTACTTCTATGACCACTAGTTCCCCAAAGGAAGAAAATCTTTAACTTAATTTACATCTTAATTCAAGAAGTGTCTTCAAACCTTGTCATAAATCTAAAGTTCAATTCATTCCTTTATGAATTTTACAATTTTCATTACCTCTTAATTCAAGAAGTGTCTTCAAACCTTGTCATAAATCTAAAGTTCAATTCATTCCTTTATGAATTTCACAATTTTCATTACATCTTTTCTTTCTCCTTAAATAAATATTATTTCAGTTCAATATTGAATAATAACATAAAATACCGTGAAGCACCTCAATGCAAGCATTTGCTACGATAACGTGACAACTAGGGGGCAGCAAACTTATAACGACGTCAACCTGCGACAAGGAAAAGAAGGGGAAAAAATGTCAAGATAAGGATGCTATCAAGACCCTAAGAATACAAAACAGAGATCAACATGTTGCAAGATGTCTCAAGACGACAATCATAGTCAGCATTAAAATATGATGGACAATAAAAAATTGTAAGTACATTATAGGTTAATAATATTTAAATATCTCAAGATGATTTTTCCAGCCAAATCCCATCTCGATTTCTTGTAGAGGTTAAATAAAGTCATTGCAAGATGCTTTCCAAAGAATGAATTAAGATAACTGCAGGAAATTGTACCTGTGAAATACACTCACAAAGACTGGCACGATCCATCACATCAAGCTGAATTCCAGTTACATTTGGGATGCCTTCAACAATCTGCACTGATCTTCTAATGTCAAATCAAAGATCCTATGAAAAAACCAGTTCTGCTTCCATAGAGTAACTGGTGTAAAAGCAAAATATTCTAGTCAAAGTACCTGCTCTGCATCCTTCAGGTACAGAGATCCCACAATGACTTTAACATCAGTTTGATCTTCAAGATCATCATACAACAATGTTTTACACCATTGACTGGATGAAGGCCTTCCAATTGATGATAACATCTCAGCAGCTGGTTGACAGACCCGACCAGCACCAAGAATTAAAAATGCAGCTTTCTTTTTCGCATCAGGTTCCTTCTCTATGCCATTCTCTTGGACTTTACCAAGCTTAAGTGAAATCTTACTTAAATTCTGATTTAAAAATCTAGAGTTTTCATTTGAATTAGCAAGAGAAGTTAAAGAATCAATAATATGATCCAGAACAGCCCTATCATCTGCACCAACCTGTTGAAAACCCAGCATGTTAATACACCATTTATTCTAAGAAGTTCACTAGGTAGATACAAAAATCATAATTTAAATGTAAATGCCATAATGACTAAAAAAACAATGCATACCAGGCCCGATACAAGCCGAATTTGACTTGGCCAGCAATGGCTAGGCCTAAAATGACACCCCTCCGCAAGAGAGAGAAGAATGGAATTGAAACTTCTAACAGGATACAAATTACAATGTTTTCCAAATGGCCAATAAGAAATGATGAGTGAGAAGTTTAGATTTTCCAATCATAAATTTTGTGGGTATCTAGCATTTCCTTAAGATTAAGGAATAAGTGAATAACCAATCCATCCAATATATTCCTGTTGAGAAATCTTCATTACCTTCGATCAAGAACAATGACAGACCTCCCATATTTCAAGTATATGGATGAGCAGATCATTGATGAAAAGACCAAATATAAAAATTTTGTAGCTATATCTTACAGTTGACTTACAGATACAAGATGGAATTATTCAGTATTGCACTTCAAAATAAAGAGATAGAATGATTCATGAGGGGCATAAGCAAACATTCCAGTTTGCAATAAAGGACTACTTACTTCAAGATCAGAGTATGATATAGCATTAGTACTCTGACCCACATTGCAGTTGACCAAGTGGAAGGAGCCTCCTGCAGCTTCAATAATATCTAAGGCCTCATTTATCAGAAACTTATCAAATAAGTGACCACTGAGAGATACCTGTCAGTTATATTCAGCGATCTTGATGAGAAGATTAACTAGAAACTATGGGATTATCATCATTATCTACTACACAAGCTAATCTTGGCATGTGGCATACAACCAATGGATAATAAAATTGAAACTGAAGAACGCACCAATGTATTGTATTTCCTCTTGCTAGATAAAGAATTTGCTGAGTTTTCTGATACTTCCCTGCAAGTCAAAAAGAGAGTGTGTACCTACTATAAGTGGGAAAATAACAGGAATTGTAATAATAAAAAGGGACATCAAACCCAACAAAGTGAATGAAAAGGATTTTTTATGATTTTTCAGTTAAGGATACAGACAACCAATAATGAAAGAGATCAGACACATACTCTGAATCAGAGTTCCGCATGCGTGGGATATAATCATATAAGGAGGTTAGCACACCTCCATGGGCTATGCAAGCTCTCCTTAAGTGATCAGGCAACTTTGTAATGTCTGTAGCAGAAGCCAAATTTATGACAAATTGGGACAGTATGTTTCCAAAATGTTGGGAAGCCTAGTCATAATGAAATTGCATATTCAATCATTCTCTTATCCAATGGAAGTAAAGGAATTAGCTAACGAGAAGGCACCTACCTCTTTTGCAAATTCTGTTGGAAGAATGTCAACCGCTAAACATATAACACCATTCCCCTCCATGTCATCATGGTAGGAATCCATTATGGGATCATATCTAACAACAATGTTTAAACATGACATCATACTAGAAATGAAAATTTTGTAACGTAAATGAACTGACAGTGAATGTAAACCAAGATAATATTTCAGCATACTTATCACATGCAAATGTCATAGCTTCTAAAAATGTAAAACAGAGTATTATGGTATTTCATCCTTCTTAGGCTTTGTCTTCTTTCTTTTAGATTAGCCTCGAACACATATAACAAAAACCTAGGTCAACTATTAAGAGGTGTATGCAGCTAGAAAGTCAGAAATTTGATTCTTTATACATGACATAAGTGGACTGGTTTATTGTGGTTTGCGCAATGAAACATTTTGTTAGGCCTAGTGATGCATAAAAGTCCAAGCTTTTATGTAGAACATAATTAGACAAGGAACATCTTAAACCTGTTTGTTAACTTCCAAACAAAGCATTACCAGAAACAGAAAAGATACTTTGACAAAGACTCTTCTATTAATTTCTATTTTCTATTTTTAGCTATTTCTCATAAATAGTAACTAAAGTCAAGAAATGGAGATTATGTTATTTATCAACTTGGGTCGTATATTTATATAATCAATTTCTCAATATTATGGAATGTTATCTATGCAAAGTGTTTTAAAATATTCAGTTACTCGAATGCAAAACTACCATCACTTTCTATGATTACATGCTAGAAATAGAGAAGATAAGACTAAAATAAGTGACTAGCCCAAACTAGTGACATGGTATACCTGAAGAAGGGTGAATCAATTGAAGTAGTGCGGTTAACAAACTCAAGTGAACCCCCTATATCACACGTTATGTCTGCTACTCCAACAAGTGGGCACCCCTTTCTCATTAAATCTTGAATCTGCTTATAGCTCAACAACTTAGGAAATCTTTGCTCCCAATACATGCAATTGACTAAGATAAGTAAATGTGAGTAATAGAGCTTATTAAGAAAAAGCAGTTTATCAAGAAACAATTCAGGCCAAATGTATCAAAATCAGAATTACTAATATATGGGGAGTTAACTTGACAATTGTTCAAATCCCTCTTGATCCAGTAACATAAGAATTAGATATATATTCACACATGGAAAAAAACACAAGGCTTGATAAAAAAAATTATCAAGAAACATTTCAGTCCAACATATGCAAAAAAACAGAAATATTAATACATGGTGATTGGTAAGCTAACATCCTCTTGATAAACATCCTCTTGGTCTGGCAATATATGAATCACATATATCTTCAACAATGAAAAAACATTGGAGACTTAGTTTTTGTTTAATATTTCCTATCAGCAAATGAGCAAGAATTATTTTCGGATTTCGGGAACAAGCAATCTAAATTACTTCAAGTCATTTTCGTAATTCATGACAGTTGAAGATCAAGCCAAAACAAAATTACAAGCTACCCATAACACTTCAACATGACAAATAACAGCATATAACTTGCTCCAATATCAGTAGCAAGCATGAAGGGACATACCAATAACAGATGCATATGGTGCTACTTTTTCATGGAAAATGGGATTGTAATGTTCTGGATGTGCATAGTAGTCTGCCTGAAATAACCAGATCAGGTTAGTACTGGTTAGTACTTAGAAGATCATGAACAATCCATAAGGATACAAATAGGGATGCTGATTGCAAGAGTTAGAGTTGATTAGCATGTTCAACTATGCACTTACGAAATGATAACAGAAAAAGGAATTTATGCCAAGGCATCAGGCGGTTAGGTTGTTCCTTTATGATCATCGGGTCACGGATTTGAGTATAGAAAACAATCTCCTTGCACAAATGCAAAGATAAGACTGTGTATAATCGGCCCTCGCTCCTACTCTCGTAAAGTCGTGGAGCTTTGTGCCGGAATTTTCCCTCATTCCAAGCCATGAGGCCAGGAGTGTAGTTATTAATCTTTGCATAAACAGCGTGCCTGTTTGAATTAGCTTATTTAGGGGTTAAAAAAACTTTTTTTGGCATCTTTTTGAGAGAGATTTTACAAAAATAAAAAGCAATTATTTCCCTTAGAAAAAGTGTTTCAAAACATGCACTTAATGTTCTTGTTGTTATACAGAATTATGATGATTTTTTATTTTATTTTTTGTTCCACTGGAATAACATGATGAATTTGAATTTCTCTAACTCTTCCACAATATCTGCCAAATCATGCATGCTATAAAATGGGAATTTGTTCTACACATTATTTAAAGAAGATTATCACAGATTTTATGAATTTAGTACAAATTTTCTGTTCAACTCCATATGAACCACATGAACGAGAACATGCTCCAAGTCTTAATCTCAAAACAGGTTTCTGATCCAAAATTACGTGCCAAATTTTTTTGCAACTTAGCAAAGAGGTATTAGTGGATAAATGGATAACAGGAGATCCCAAAACTCAAGATCAAGATCAACTAACTCACTTTGTCAAACACTTTCATGGGATCTTTGGGTTCAACCATATCTTGGGCAGTAACAACACAACCATAAACTTGGAAAACTCTTTTTGATGAATGCCGTGATTGATCTGTGTCCTGTTAAACAAAGTACGTATCAGGCAAAGTACAAGACAGATGCTAGACATCTCAAAAGCACAACAATAACTATCTTGAACCAACTTTCTCAAAAGCTCAAGTTATTAGGTTTTGACACATGAATATTTTTATATTACATCTCTTAACACGCCCCTCATCCAAAAGCCCTTTTGGTTATAGAGACTATGATACTATATCATGAACCAACCCTCTCAAATGCTTAAGTTGTTAGGTAAAAACACGTAAATGATTTTATATTACATCTCTAACAATAACATAACATTTTCAAGATTCTATCAATTTATTATTTTAATCAAGTATAAACTCAAATTCCTAATAATTTCATTGGTTTACAACTATAATAGGTGCTTCTTATACACTTCTATTGTTTTTATATGGTTATTATTGTGATGAACATGTGTGAAAGTATTGCATTCTCTCTCAGTTCAAACTGCCCTAACTTTGCCTAAACTGGGCTAGGAATTCCCTAATCATCACTCCAAACTAAAGATGATATTTGAAACACGAAAAAGTCTTCTCTGGGTGTCAATCCTTTACCTGTCCTGGTTATGTGCAGCTTCATGCATTACCTCCTGACACTTTTGTCTCAACTTAAAGAGGCAAGCAAAGAATATGAAGGATTATTTATTAAGGCTTCATATATAAAACATGTGGATGTTATTATACCAAGGTCTAACATTTTGATGAACCATCACAAAATCTAGTACCACATTAAAAACTGTTAAAATTATAGGGATTGGATGGAAAAGGATAAAAGACTCTTAATAATCATCAAGTTGTGATATGAAACACTGGCCTAAAAATCCTACTTACTCTGATAATTAGGTCAAGCACAAGTGTAATACAACTAGTACAAGCCAAACCAAATTACATTCTTAACATAACAAGACTCCTGACCCAATAATAATCCTAATCTAACAAAAAATTACCACTTTGTGTAGGTCGCATAGTCTAGATGGATCCACAAAGGTATGAGGAAGAAACTTAAATATCTCTCGTGCACCAGAACAAACTACAAGAAAGAGCGAGTTCAAAAGTTAGTGTACGAGTCACTTTTCAATATTTATTAGGCAAAAGTTAACGAAATTTCAGAAATCATTAGTTCATGAATAGGATAGGCAATATGCAAAGTTAGAGTATCATTTCCTTAACAACAATGCCAACAAAGACTGTATTACCATACCATTTCCTGAACCAGTAAAGACAAAAACCAGGGGACAAATCCCCAATGGCAATCCCTGGGTTGCAATTTCTTCACCAACAGAAATCACAGCAGCCTTAGCAGCAGCCAAGGAAGGGTACATGTAAGAAGATCCCAGTGACAGGAAAGGTGTTGAATATCCAAGACTCAAAAATCCTGAGACATAAACATATAAGATGTCAAGTTTGAACATCACTCACTAGAAAGTCATCAAATTCGGAAATATGATAAAAGCAGCATTAGGAGAAACATACGCAGTCCTAATCCACGTAAGAAGTCAATCATTCCAGCTCTGCCAGCGAATTTTCCAAAAGCTAGTAACCTTTTTCCATTGTCTCCAACAATTAATTCATAGTCATATAACGATGCCCTCTCAGCTAGAATCTACAACAAGGTGGGAGAAAATAACAAACAGAAGTTAGAAGTGGCAAGAAACCCCCTCCAAAACAAATTTGAAGTCAAGTTTCAAACATGAAGAATTAGATATAACAATTAACACCTTATCTAGCAAGGGCATGTTCTCTTTCTGTGCTTTATGAGTATGGGAGAAGAAGGCATAAGTTCTATCTGGTAATATCATCTCTAGCTGCCAGAAACCAATAATATAAAAGATCATATATATCAAAAATCTAACTGATTAACTAAAAACACAGGCAACAAGACACAGTAACATAATTAAACCAAAAGAAAAAGGAACCTTTGGTTGCTTAACGGCAAGGATGAGACCACAGTGTGACAAGTCTTGGGATATTTCACAGCCAACTTCCTCATAGAGAGCATCATGATGAATTCTCTTAGTGGAAGGCTGAACAATAATTCGAGACACACCTGTCCCACCGTGAAGTATTCGAGCACAGTGTGATGGGGTTAAAGGTGCCCTTCTTTCCCATTTATTCGCAGACTCTCCCAGGATCCCAACGACACCGTTCCCAAGCATGCTCCTTTTCCCTCTCTCAATACTCATTTCTCCCAAACTCTTTCCTTCATTCACAGCATTAACTCATAAAACAAACACACCCCACTTGATTTCCCTCTCGTATAGATATAAATCACCAAGCTTTACCCCAAGAACAGTAATCGAACTCGTTTTTTCTGATAGATTGTGATTGCAACTCTAGACAAAAAAACAAAAACATAAGATAAACAGCCCATAATATCAGAAAAAACAATATAAGAAAAAAATAATGATTACCGGATATGAGATGACGTGGCAACAGAAAACTAAACTAGAATGGCCACGGCAATGAGGGAATATTTTAACTTCGTTTAATTGTTTTGACCAATTATGTACAAATTTAATGTTCAACTCGATCGCGTATCATTTTGTGATTTGTGCAAAAAATTATCAGCTTATCACGTACGTGTCATGCATATCATAAGATGTGTACGGGTTACACATTATATTAATAAATAAATAAATTATCAACGAATTAAGTAAAATAGCCATGGTAATGGTAGTGCATGTCAACGTAACAACTTTTGAATATTAAAAGTGTTTACATGTGAATGATGATGACATATGAGACAAATGCATAATCGGATCACTTGGATGAGTCAAATGAAATGTTAGGTATGGGAAGGGACTGGGACCCATGCAAAGGATGGGCAATGATAATAAAAGGATTTTGGCTAGTGGGCCATTCATTTGACGACACGTCTTATCCCAATACTGAGTTAAGTAAATAGTTATCGTGTACGATTCATTCCAAATGGGATATGCTTAGTGTTGCATCTGTTACACTTTCGGACACTGAAGTTGTCGTGACGTGACGTACTTTGCTCGCAAAAGTTTAACATGTTATAATGGATATTGGATAGCGATAGCAAATCGGCGCAATCTGGAATTTCGTAAGCCATTTTTGGAATACAATAATGAACTGTTTTGTTCGGGTTTAAAAAAAATTTCACCAAGGAAATAGAATTGATAGGAATATTGTTAGAAAGTGATTTTAGTAGGAAAGTGAGAAAATAATTGTTTGGTACGCTGAAATATTGTTGGGAAAGTTGGGTTAAATTTTCTGAGTATATATTTAAGATAATGGATTAAATATACAAAAATACCTTCTCTTTTTCAAATTCATGAGGGTATTTTAGTCTGCATCATTAGTATCCTACTTTGCCCATTTAGCTTGGCAACTAAAATACCATCTCTAAATTGTCTTTTTGAACAGTAATTTTTGCATGCAATTCTCAAATCCTATGCATTTGAGGTGCCTTGGGAAAAGTTCAAAATCGATCTACCAAACATGGCTTACCAAGTTTGCCAACCTTAGATGTATAGGAAAATCTTGAAATAACCTCAAACAAACACCACATAAGGGATTTGATTTTCTCATGTTGCATGAGAATTCAACTCTCATGTTGTAACTCAACTAGTGGTGGATCCCACATTTATTAAAAAAGAAAAATTTTGCATACAAATCGAAGGATCACAACATGAAAATTGAATTGTTTGAGAAAATATTTTTCCATGCAATAAATGATAAAGAAAATATAAAAATTAAAAAGGAGACTTGCAAGTTGCAACTTGCAAGTGAGTGGATGCGCAGTTAACCTCCCATTCGAAAATATATTTCCAATTATTAATATTTTTTGGTACAATTTCTAATTATATATATATACAGGCAACATCATTTGACATCGGTGTCAAATTTAAAGTCTGACATCTCATCTAAGAGCAAAAAAGATCAATGGTGTCACATACTTATAAATTAGAGTCGTTGATCTTTTTTGATCCAACGACTCTTAGATGAGGTGTCAAACTCCAAATTTGACACTGGTGTCAAAGGATCCTACCTCATATATATAAGGCAAGTTATATTTACAAACTTTTTTATTTACAAACTCTTACAAATTAAATTATCTTCTCCCGGTAGAAAACTAGATCTCACTATGTTCTCTCGGGAAAAGATAGTGTAATTTATAAAAATTTGTCCAAAAAATTGTAAACGGATCCGTCCTATATATATATATATATATATATATATATATATATATTGTCAATTTATTATGTGCAATATATTCAATTTTAGTCTTTAATATAATATATTGTCAATTTATAGATGGAATATATTCAATTTTAGTCTTTAGCTTTTATTATATTTAATTATTTTAATCTATTCATTATATAAATTGTTAGAAAAGTATATAAATGGTTAATGAGTTTTCATTTACAAGTTTAAATTTTTAGGTTGAATTAGTTATTTATATGGTATTAGAGCCTCAGTGTTCCGGGTTCGATCATCGTCGTTCCCCATTTTCTTTGTGAAATTTCTTAGTACAGATAGGGCTGAGCCTGATGTATCATTTCAAGTCCAATGGGTTCTCTTGCGTAGGAGCGTATTAAAAAATAGTATAACCCAATAAAAAACCTTGGCCACTAACTTAAGCTATTGGGTTGAATTAATTTTTTACATGGTATAAGAGCCTCATTATCATGGATTCGATCCTCACCACCCCTCACTTTCTCTTATGTATTTCTTAGCACAGGTAAATGAGCATATATATTATCGACCTTTCATGTCCAATGAACTCTTGTATGAGGGGCATGTCAGAGAAGTATGAAACATTGATAGGTCTTTATTTAATAACTTAAGTTTTTTGAGTTGAATTAATTTTTTACATAACTTATTAGTAGATGCAAGTGAAATTAACAATTAAGATTAGATATGAGATTTCTTATTTGCGTAAAGTGTGTATCATTTTAAAAGATATAAATTTGTATCATTTTAAGAGAGAGGGATAAATAAAGGAGGAGAGAGAATTGACAAAAAAAATAAAGTTGTGGATCTCGCCTCTTTGTGAGAGTGAAAGGATATAAGTTGTGTCATTTAAAAGGATAAACACTTTTCCCTTCTTGTAATACATTCAATTTACTTTTAATAATATAGGAGTTTTGGTTGTTCCATCTTCCATCTAATGTGGATGGCCTTTTTGTTTAATTTGTTATTGCCTACTTTAGATTTTGTTTTGCGATGATTCGAGTAATTGGTTGTATGTTTTCTTTTCTTTTTGTAAGAGGCTGTATACTTTCTTTGTCCGTTTTTTCATAGTGACAACATTTTTTAGTTGAAATTTATTTTACGATAAGTGTTTATACTCAAATAGTTTCGTCAATTTTATAAAATATTATTCATTGATAGCATAAAGAATTTGTATATATCTTCAAAAATTTATTTCTTTAAGAAAAAAATTAAATTGGAACTTAAAATAAATTGAAATTTTATTTCTGTTAATTGGTACTTCATACTTTTTTTTGTGATTTTATTCATGTACTCTTCAAGTGATTTTTTTAACTATGTTCAGTATTCATAATGCTTATTCTTCATGAATAATTAATTCCGATGTTTTATTTCGTTTCAATGTTCTATTTAGGGATAGGTTATTGTGCCTACTCCCTAATTGTCTACCTTTACCTACCCCTCTCATCACCGTTGGATTACAATTTGATCTAACGGTTCATATTGAAAACATAAATAAAACCCTTTTTACCTCCTTTCTTTCTCCTCCCCTTTCTCTCTCTCAGACTCCACCCTATTCTCTCCTCCCCTGTGATGAAGAAGACGTATCCTTCCTTCTTGGATCACACATCAGATTTGAAACATCTACTCAAATGGCACGTTTCTCTGTAAAAAAATTCAAGCAAATTTTTTCAAAACCAGAATCCAACCAAAAAAAAGAGGTGAGCAGTGCTATTACCTTTCCTGCAAATGTTTTCAAGAATTTTGCATAGACGAATCAGATGAACTGTACCTCACGATCCATGAGCATGTCCATTAGTCGATGAAATTTAATCAACAATATAACTTCTTGTAATGAAATTTAATCAACAATATTAGACGATCCATGAATGTGCTATCACCATCGTTGTTTTTTGAAATTCAGGGGAAGTCAGATGAAATTTAAGGGTTCTTTTCAAGTTAGATGATTTAACAAATTCAGAAATTTAACCAAAATCCACAGCTACAAGCACAGCAGACATCGGCGATGAAGGGCATAAAAATTTCAATTAGGTATAGCGTAGGAAGAGAGAATGGGGAGGATCGTTGCTTTTTGAAATTCAGGGGAAGTCAGATGAAATTCAAGGGTTCTTTTCAAGTTAGATGATTTAACAAATTCAGAAATTTAACCAAAATCCACAGCTACAAGCACAGCAGACATCGGCGATGAAGGGCATAAAAATTTCAATTAGGTATAGCGTAGGAAGAGAGAAAGGAGAGGAGAGAGAAAGGAGGTAAAAAGGGTTTTATTTATGTTTTCAATATGAACCGTTAGATCAAATTGTAATTCAACGGTGATGAGAGGGGTAGGTAAAAGTAGGCAAATAGAGAGTAGGCACAATAACCTATCTCTTATTATTATCCAAAAAAAAAAAATGATCTATTTATTAAAGATCAAAGCTGATGATTCATGGCCATCAACCCATCATTGAACTCTGAATTGGAAGGGCCCGATTGAGATGAAGCCAAGGCCAACGCTAATACCAGTCTTATTGCACATGATAAACGAGCTTACTTAAGCCGCTGCGGGCTTCGGGAAAAAAAAAAAAAAAAAAACACACTATCATGAACTAAATGGAATTTGCACCAAAAGCATGATTTTGTGAGAAATAGCGGCAGATTCACATTCTTTCTAATGGGCCACTAATCAAACTCCCCCAGGCGTAAAAGTGTCTAGCTTGGTTCTTTAGCCCTTTCATTTTAATACAACCCAACCCAACTATCATTAAACGAACCTAAACAACCACAAAAAAGAGTAACGATATATAAACAGGGTTATATTTAATATATACTTTTACAAATTATATTATGTATTCCAAAGAGTATAAACACTTAAGTGTATATTTTTTAGAGTACATAGTGTAGTTTGTAAAAATGAATTTATAAGGATGTGCATGAGTCCATGACAATCTTCTTAGAATTAGTTTTTTCTAAAAAAATTTGTTCTCGGGAAAAGAAATGCATAAAAACAATGTTCGACAAAATCGATTTACTTTTTCTCCCGAGAATGAACCGGTTCAATTTCTCTAGTAGGAAACAAAAAAAAGAATCAAAAAATAAGGGACATAACCAAACAAAGGTGAAAATAAATATAAAGTATTAAATTTGGGAAATCATGACCATACAAAGATGAAAATAAATATAACCGTTAGATCAACATAATCGATCTAACGGTGAGATTGATTGGTAATAACTTGGTAGTAACACAACTTGGTTGTTACAATATACTTCCCCTATAGATTATGGGAAAATGTTTTTCTGTAACGTAAGATAAAATTATTTAATGCAAATTTGAAACAACGTTGTTTTGGAGTTTGTCATTTTGGGGGCTTGGGAATACAAATAGGGATAGGATATCGTGACATACAAATAATGTTACGCACAATGTTACGACCACATCTTAACCGTTGATTTCCGCCAATCAACTATTATCATTTTTTAAATCAAACCCATTAATTAATTATTAATTCGCAATAAATGATAACCGTTGATTGGTGGAAATCAACGGTTAAGATATTGTTGTAACATTGTGCGTAACATTATTTATTTGTCATAATATCTTATCCCATAAAATAAAGGGTATTTTAAAAATTGTACTTTCCTCTTACATCATAAATTTTATTAAAATATCCTTCATTTTTTATTTCCAAAATCTCAAAATGATATTATTTTAGAGTGCATGCAATAATTTTATCTTCTATTATAGGAAAAACGTTAATCCTATAAATTATTAGGTGATTCCCATAATTACTTAGGTGAACTGTACTTATAGACATCAAGAAACTGTGATTAGATGAATTCCACACCCCACATCAAGAACTGTATGATCATCATTCAGGTTTGTTCTTTTAGAGTACGGTTCGATCCATCATAGCTTCTTAAGCACCTTATAGTTTATGTGATGCAGAAGTAGCAACAACTGATCAGCTACTTCCATACAATATAGGAATTAATGTTATATTAACCACGAGGTTGTCTGTATATTTTATTATTTTACTTTTACGTAGACATACATGACAATATAATTTATATTGCTATTCAATTTCTACAAAATACATTTATAAGGTAAAATAAAATTTAAGTGTCTTAATTTCATCTTAAATCTCATTCATGTCTCATAGTTATATTTGACTTAAAATTTCATAATAAAATTTGTTGAAATAATCAAATTTATCCTAATCAAAATATGGTGATCAAGCTTTTAAAAAATCCTAGTTGGAGATAGTATAATTAAGATTATAATGACGATTGTCCGCATTATAACTACGCGTTTCTATTTCGGCAAATTTCGTTAGGATTTCTATAGATGTCAGTGTTTCGAAATAAATATAATAAGTTTTACACTGTTAGTAAAAAGTAATGACAAATGACAATTATGATTTGGTGATATTTCTCTTTCGTGCTGTGAAAAACATGCCACAGATGCATGCCCCTAGTAATCTTCGACATTGTGGAGAAACTGACTGAAAATGATTAAAAAACAATTCGAAAGGTGTTTGAAATTATTATAGCATGATGTAATGTGTCTGACATTCAGTAATTGGTCCAGATGATTAACTTCTTCTTTCTTTTTTTGCAACTTTTTAATATTTTGTGGTAACGACAATTGTAATTTCGTGATATTTCTCTCTTTTGCAATAGGAGTTACAATATGTATGACTCATGTCACTGATTTTTTATTTTTAAAGTTAATTACTCTTTATATATAATTAATACTCTATATAACACAATAGTTGATCACAATCAACTTCGAATTTAGTATAATATATTTACGTTCATCTAGTTAATTAATACAACGCGACAAATTGTAAATTCGTCAATAGTTGTATATTAAAAAAAAATCATTTTCAACGTATGTCACAAACGACGATTTTACCGTTATAATGCAATTTCATTAAACAATTTAATTAAAAAAAATAGAAATCTTACTTAAAAAAACATAGCAACACCATATAAATCTGTGAGTCAAACCTAAAATTTCATTAGAAGCACAAGATGAAACACAGAACATAGAAACGTTAGTTGTTTATTTAAAAACCATAGAAACACCATGTAGATCTGTTACCCAACCAAAAATTTCATTAAGAAAGCAAGATGAAACACTAACTATAGAAACCTTATTAAAATAAGAAGATCGTAGAAATACTATATAAATCTAGTTGGCCAACCTTAAAATTCATTAAAAGCACAAGCTGAAACAATTGGCTAAACAATAATTTGAGCCTTTAAATGTTAAAAGATTCCTCCAATAAAATCTCATTTGTAGTTACATCAATATAAAACCAGCTCTCTACTTGTATCTGCTTTCTAGCTAATTTTTTTAAACATGCATGTAGAACAATTTAACGTATAAATTAATTGATTGGGACATGATTACCAAAAAAAAAAGTGATTGGGACATAATTAAAGGTGAGGTTATAACACAAATTAATGTAATTTTGACAACAAAATTATTGAGATAAAAAATATAAACATATTAAAAGATTTTTTTTCCATTTAGATATGATTATATGAAGGGACATAACTGATTTGCACTGATGTAAGAATAACAAGTCTTACCCTCAATTTTAGTCATTGATTTCCATGTGCATAGATAATAATAATTTATTAAGTTACGTACACCTAATAATTAACTACTAATTTCTAATAATTTATCATTGTCGAATATATGAAAATCAACGGCTAAATTTAGTAAAAATTTATTATTATTCTTTTACACTTGTGTAAGAAGATCCTGCCCATGAAATTGGAATTCCTTAATATCTTGAAGATGATTATTAGATATGATTATTATTATACGTGGAAAAAAACACATTGTTATTGAAATAAAGTAAAGTAAAAACTAATGAAAAATGAGAAAAATATATAATTATATGTTTAATAATTTAATTTATATTAATAAAAAATTTATAATAATAAAGTATAAAAATGAAGTTATTAAATATATAAATTCAAAAATAGAGTAAGTAGAAAAATTCAATAAGCACCCCCCCCCCCCCCCCCCCCGGATCAATTCATTTATTTTGTTTTTTAGCGGGACAATGTATTTATTTTCGGTTGAATAAACTCGATTAAGTTTCGCATTAATGCTTTACCAAAAAAAATAAAAAAGTTTCGCATTAATGTGTTAGCTGTTCTTTAGAGAAGATTTTAATCAAAACTGTCGTTCGGTAGTGCCTCTTATTCTTGTGCCCAAGGGAATTAAAAGCGAAAAAACAAATGCACCCCACATTCATATGTTTTTTTTATTATGTTCAAATCAATCACACATGGGCAACAGAAATAGCAAATCGAATGGAATTATTTAAACGCGTAATTGAACAGTTTAAATTTAGATGGTTATATTTATGACATTAATTTAAATTCATATAAATTTTATTTACATTATTATTCAATTGTATTTTATGAAATTAATAATAAAATTGACTCGCATTAATACCAATTTTTATCAAGTATAACTTTTTTTTGATGTGCCAAAATGAACATTTAATTGTATATTTTAATAACTCCAAAAAATGTACTAATATATAAGTTTTAATTGAACGTACATACAACCACTGACTGTAACTGTATACAATTATTAATGCGGAAGTTATACCCGTTCTATCATTTGATATTGAAGTTTTAATATATCCCAATTAATTGCAAAATTGAAATTGCCATAAATATGCATGAAGGGCCACCATAACCCCAAAAGTTTCTTTCTTTAAAAATGTAATGTCACAAACAGCATCTTCACAATCCAAATCCAATAGCCAAGTCAAATTGACCCATCGATTTTGATTTTGCGAGATTCTTGATGGTGTGACTGTGGAGTATACAATGGAACCAACCTTAGTCACAACAGGCTGGATTGGATCCACAAATAGACTACCAAGCTCAAATTCCGCGTTTTTCTTCATTCCTACTCCTAGTCTTTTTTTTTTTTTTTTTTTGTCTCTTTTTTCCTTTAACATATATAATAGTATTATATAATATTTATTAGATATAGGATCTTTGACATCAGTGTCAAATTTAAAGTTTGACACCTCATCTGAGACTGAGAGCCATCCGAGAGCCGTTAGATCAAAAAAAATTAATGGTGTCACATGTTTACAAATCAGTATCATTGGTGTTACATGCTTATAAATCAGAGTCGTTGAGTTTTAGGTGTCAAATTGTATACTTTAACGGCTCTACGACCGGTCGTACTTGTATAATTTGCAAAAAAAGTTTGTAAACGAATATATATATATATATATATATATATATATATATATATATATATATATTATATATATATATTAGGAAACTATTACAAACTACACTAAGTACGACCGGTAATCACCATTGAATCGAAGAGAGAATGCTACCCAAAATTTTTTTAAAAAAAAGAAAATGTTGATCCAATGGTGATTAGATAGGTATCCCTATATATATATATATATAGAGATATATATATATATATATATATATATATATATATATATATATATATATATATATATAATCCTTGATCATTGATCCACCCACTTGTATCCAACGGCTCACATTACTAAAAAATTTGAGCCCTTAGCTATAAATGAGATCAACGGACAAGATTGAGAGTTAACTTACACTAGTGTAAAAAGATCCTCACCCATATATATATATATATATATATATATATATATATATATATATATATATATATATAGGGAAAAATATTTATATTTTAATGTAACGACTTATATTTTTTCACTCTCACAAAGAAGTGGGCACATTTTTTTTTATTTTTTGTAACTCTCTCTCCCTTTATCTATCTCTTCTCTCTATATATATATATATATATATATATATATATATATATATATATATATATATATATATATATATATATATATATATCCTAAAGTAAAAGGGAAAGGAGAGCAAGCTGTAAACGCGTTTTGTTTTTGTAGCATTAGATCTTCTCTAAAGCAGGTCGCTTTTGCTTTTATTGCTTTTGAGAAAGACACATTTGGAACCTTTTCCCTTTCATTTTACATTCTTTGTTTTTGTTGGCACGAGGCTGTGCTTGGGTGCTGAGAATCAAAGCTCCGACTTTGATGTTTCTCTAATATATCAGATCATGGATACGCATCTTACATAACCTTAACTCATAAGTTATGCATATGGTATTATTGAAAAAAGGTTGCATTTGAGTTTTGTTAATTATATCATTTGCATCATTCTTATATCTACATGAGATTCAAAAACATCCGTCATTTGTGTAGAAACTTACAGATGACGAATTTTAATTTACTTATTTATAAGTGCAATCTTATGTTGAGGATAATAAATGGGTTTTTGAGGCATTTTTTTTAAAGGATATTATAACAACCAATTAGTGTTACTGTCAATTTTTATTACTACCAATCAATTTCACCGTTAGATCGACTATGCTGATCCAATGATTATATTTATTTCCATCTTTGTATGATTATGATTTCCCATATTTAATACTTTATATTTATTTTCACCTTATTATGACTTTCCATATTTAACGTGAATGGTTATGAAATTTACATTAAATATGGAAAATCATAACAAGGTGAAAATAAATATAAAGTATTAAATATGAGGAATCATAATCATACAAAGATGAAAATAAATATAATCATTGGATCAATATAGTCGATCTAACGATGAAATTGATTGGTATTAACTAATGGTAACACTAATTGATTGTTACAATTTTCTATTATTATTATTTTAGCATTATATCTTTTACCGTGAAATCCGGTGGTTATCGAGGTTAACTGTTTAATGATTCTTGCATCTAACCTTTGGGAAGTTGTTGTGGAGGCTTCTGCATGTACTATGTGAGACTTAGATGAGATTGATTTGGAAATTCTTTTACTGACCTCATATGATAGGGTTTATAATTTCAATGAGAAGATCCTATCTGGTTTGATTGGATGTAATTAAAAATTATTGAATCACTTTATGCTTTTGCTAAAAATTGACTGCATGATCTGTCATTTTTATAAGATCTTAATTCTATAGTAGCTAGATTTGTTGGCATAGAATTTCATTGTCAATTATGTAAAATTGTCTCCAACAAGCATATCTTAAAAATATTCTCTACGGTGGTAGAACACCAAAATCTAAAAATGTGAGTTAAAGGTTTTGACGATTCAATATTATTCGATACTATCTCTTTATTTATTTTTTTCTTTTTTGAACGGCAAGCTTTTTCCGAGACTATGACATTTTAAAAAATTAGTTTCGGTAGTGCGAATAAATCTTTGGTACTACTATTGTACCTAGATTTAGTATATTCAATTAATGAAAGCATTACACAATAGAGGAGAGAGAAAAAATGTGGAGAAAAAAGATAATCTTGACTGACATGTAATATTTTTATTGGTGTGATGTACTGAATCTTGGGTGCAACAGTAGTACTAAAAATTTATTCTCGTAATGCATTATTCTGTAACCATGCACCTTTGAAAATCAACTGATGCAAACTTTAGGATTTTCTTATTTATTTCTTGTTTTGGGTTGGAACTAACTTGAGAAATTTGGTTCGTTAACGTTATAGTACTGTCCAATTTTATTAAATCCAGATCAGTGATTGGAGCTTGTTTGCTGTGGTCCCGGAGCAACAGCACTTTTTCTAAATATAGGAGAAAAAAAAAAGACGGAAATGGAATTTGGGAAAAAGAAAAGGATATAAATAAGATAAAATTTTATCCCATTCAAAAAAGGATCACAAAATAGTAACATAAGCCTGGATCACAATAAAAAAATGCCAGTGATTGAATCAATTAGGGTATCGATTTAGTGGAATATTAGTTTAACTGTGGATCACTAATTGAATCAAATGGATAAATATATATACATTTATAATTTATACTTAATTATATAATACATTTTTAAAGGTGCAATTTAATAAACAGTTCAATGTAGTCTAGTGATAAGCTATGGTGCACGGACACTGACACGAGACATGGGACACGATACCTGATATGTTAATTTTAAAAAATAACATATTTCGACATATTGGAACACGTTTTGATATTAAATAATATTTTTAATATATATAATATAATTTATATTTAATAGATAACAGTCCATAATATGTTATATAAACAATCAAATTTCATAACATAAATATAAATAAAAATAATTTTTCGTACCTTGTTAATTTTTCAGGTCAAATTTCATAACAGAAAAAATTGATTTATAAATATTTTTTATTTTTAATTAATAAAATAAAATCAAGATTAAAAAAAAAAATATCCTAGCGTTGACCACTTATCAGAAAAACGTGTCGGAGAGTTGACCACTAATCCCGTAATATTGATCACGTGACGGAGCGTGTCAGTGTCAGACACGGACACGTGTCGAACACGCAAATTTCTCAAAAAAAAAAAAAAAACGGTGTCGAACATGCAAATTTCTCAAAAAAAGCGTGTATGTGTTTCTCTATTATAAATTATAATTTATTCCCCTAACAAGAGTTCGATCCCACTTGCTCCATCATTGAGAATAACAAATATAGCACTAACCCCTAGGTTATATATATATTTATTTATTTTTGACATTTTGTGTATGCATCTTCATTCCGATTTTAATAACACTAGTAGTGCTTGCATTTATGACAAAAACTCAAACCCATGACATTACATCTTTTTTATTACTAATAACAGGGTCCCAAACTTCTTACGTGGAAGGAGAATAGACTTTTCTAACAACAAATTAACACTATATATTACAGGTATAATATTAAAATTATATAATTATAATATTAAAATTAATTTTTCTCTCTCTCCAACATCGGCTGACATCCTTTTAAAAAAAATAACTTTTAAAATTATAACAATGCATTAGTCATAATAAATAATGTTAATTTGTTGTAAGAGAAAAAGTACTCCTTCTCCAACATTTGAGCTGTGTTTCGCACGATAATAATAATAATAATAATATAGGAATGTTATATTTATAAAAAAAATTTACAACTATATTTTAACATCGTTGATTTCCGTTAATCAAATGTCATTATTTATTATGAATTAATAATTAATTAGTGAGTTTAATTTACGAAAATCATAACCATTAATTGACAGAAATCAGCGGTATTAAGATATGGTTGTAAGAGATTGTAAAAAAATTTTATAAATATAACCTAATTGTAATAATAATTAAAAATAAAAGTAGCCCCTTTACGCGGAATCATGTAATTTCTGGAGGTTTCTCTGATATCATTTTTGGTGAAGGTATGCTTTAGTAATTAGTAGGTTGGTAGGGGTGTGAATTCGGATAAACTTGACGTGAATGAGATCAAACGTGGGTCAAATCATAATTGACTAAGGCTGGTTGATATTGATTTAACTTCGCCTGTCGGATTGTATTTTATTTTCATAAAATTATAATTTAAAAATAAAATTAATAAAATATTTTATTCATTTAATTTATATTAAAACATTGTGAAGGAGGGAGACTTTGGGTAAACCAAGATCCACGACACACTGTCACGGTCAATCGGCTGGCTCGAAGTCTCGAACCACTGAAAATATTTTTTTTGTAATTATTTTTTAATTGAATTAATTTCCTAAATGTTTCAATGGTAACTTTTTTAATGGTCTAACAATAACGCTGTATCAACTTTTCTAAGCAATTTGTGTTTTTATAAGGTAATAAAATTATCTCTTATATATATATAATTATACAAGACTTTTTTTTTTCTTTCTTTTTTTATATGAGTTTATATGGGCTTCACACAAGCAAAAAAATTAAATTAATGCAATTTAATTAAAAAATTATGCATTTAATGCAGTTTGAGTGGTATTTATAGATGTAATGCAGCATGTAACGCCCATTTTAGGCGTCACATGTAACGCCCCATTGGGGCGTCTCTCATGAAGGAGAAGATGCCCCACTGGGGCGTCACATGTGATGCCCAAAAGGGGCATTACATGCTGCATTACTATAAATACCCATTGTCCCTTTCATACTCCTCATTCATTCACATCTCTCTAACCTCTCTCTAACCTTTCTCTAACGACGATTCCTAGCGAAGCTCTGCCAACTTAGGTAAGGTCCTAATACCTCTTATGTATACGTTTAAATTACGGTGGTAGTTAGTAATGCATGTTAGGATTGATCGTATATTAGAGATTGAGAACATTAGGATAGTCAATTAGAAATTTTGTACAATGACATGAATGTTGTAATTTTACTTTCCTTTTTTTGTTACGTAGTTATTATTATTAATATTTAATTATGCATTACGATTTAGCGTAGTAATTAGTGATTTAGAAAATAGTAGTAAGTATTCTGTAAGAATTATATTACTTTTGTCCTATGTTTTTTTATTATTTAATTACAAATGAATGACTGTACCACATATTAACATTATTTCATTAATTTCGATAACAGTAATAAAAATGACGCACATGCTTAAAATATCTGATAACAAATTATTTCATTGCTTAAATAAATTGTAAATAAAATGGGCCATTACATGTGATTAATTTAAATGTTCTTTTATATTATATAGTTTAGGGTAATGGCTGAGTCATCATCTTCATCCGGTTCTGCTTCGAATGTAGAGCCCACCGATCTCAGCATGTATATCATACCTGGGTCATACAGATGGGAGGTCCTCCGTAAGAGGACGCAAAAGGCTCATATTTCACAGCGGGTGTGGAATACGAAGCATGTACGAAAAATAAAAACGAGGCGTGGGAAGCCATCTGGGGGGCCACCTATAGGCGTTATCCCAGAGGTTGTCGCGGACTACTTGACGCAAGTCGGATTCATACATGTCGCCCGGATGCGCCATATTCAGGTATGCATTTTACATTGATTTGTATTTATGTTATTATTCAATATTATTCGTTAACACGCTCTAATTGCATAATTTATCACAGATTGATGTCCCTTTGATTAGTGCTCTGGTCGAGAGGTGGAGACCAGAGACACACACTTACCACATGACCCAAGGTGAGATGACGATCACCTTGCAAGATGTGGCAGGCATCTTGGGGTTGCCTACTGATGGGGATGTCGTCATCGGACCCACTTTTGAGGATTGGTCCGCTGTTTGTGGGACTGTATTTGGCGTTGTTCCACAGCAAAATAAGTTGTTGATCGTTTATTATGTATAAAAGAGGCACAACAAAATACTTTTGATTCAAGTCTTATTTTTATTAATTATAATAGCTGTATTAGAAAATTCAGGTTATGAAGTTTTGAAATTCCATTTTTTAAAAAAATTCTCAATCCCCTACTTTCATCCTGGAAAGATCATGGTTGAGAATGGAGTATTTAGATAAAACTTGTATCAATTCAGAAAATATATTCATGATGAGGAGATTGAGTTGTAATTTATTTATGATGGTGGACAGGGGAAGGAGTTAAGTTAGTGTAATAGAAAAAAAAAAAATTCTACGGCAAAAGTTGAATTTTTTTTCCTTAATTTAAAATAAAATATGAAATGATATATTTTCATATCTCATATACAAATAATTTTGAAATCAAATTTTATTTAAATAAAAATATTATTTTAAAATTTAAAAATATTCGTCTAAGCCAATGTCGGTTTTTTTAAAATGATTTATCAACATGAATATATTGATGAAATTTGTTGTAGATATCTTAATTGACATTTAGGTAAATTTTATTTGAAATTTATTCCCTAAAAAATTAATTGATCCATAATTGAGGCCATTAATTAACGGTAATTAATTCATTTAAAATGATAATTTTAAAATTCTTAAATTAATCCATCCATTAACGGTAATTAACGATAATCATAAAACCGTTAAATTAATCCATTAATCAATGGTAATTAATTCCGACTTGAGGCCAACTTAGGGAACGAAAGCCTATATAATTGTACGCTCGCTTGCACTACTTCTTGACTACTTATTCTTTTTTCATTCGGTAAAAAATTATAGGAATATTGATATTGTAATCTTAGTTTTTAGTGAGTAATATATTTGTTATATTTATAGGTAATTTGTAGGTTAGATATATTTTAATTTGCTATAGGTAATTCTAAATCTTCAAGGAATAACAAATTATTTGGATCTTCAAAGAGTAATTTTAATCCCTAGGCGATCCGATGGTACGCTTAGTTTTTTATGAAAATTATTGGGCCTATCCTAATAGATTAGTTTTATATGAATTTTATTTGATGGGAGTAATAAATTAGTTTTATTTGAAATTTATTATATTTAATTTTAATATTTATGGGGTAATAAATGATAATCAAAAAAATTGTTAAGAGAAGAGTAAAAACACAAGATTTTTACGAAGTTAGAAGACTTACTTTTCATTCAAACAAAGGATTTTTAAAATACAAAATAATTGTAACTCCGTAACAGTAAGAAACGTAAAAACATAAAAACTGAATTAAATCCACATATCTCTCATAACAAATTAGGGCCGGCAAAATGGGCTGAGCCCATCGGGCTGGCCCGCCCCGTCCACCAAACAGGGCGGGCCGGGTTGAGTTTTTCAACCCACCAGCCCGCCAAACCCGCCCCGCCAAGCCCCCTTTTTTTTAGGTTACCCAATTATTTTGTAACTTCGTGCCCTAGATTTCTCTGCATGCAAGTGGCTTTTTCGCATTGTTGTGGACTGCTCATACAACACTTTGTTACTTGTTTTGATATTCTGTTTTACCTTGATATGATTTTAATTTTTATTATTATTTCTGGATTGAAAGATGCATATTTATATGTAGATTATTAAACACTGATCTTCTTGGTTTCATAAGCACATTAGGATTTTATGCAGATTTTTATATGCTTTTATGCAAAAAAAATATGTGTTTTTATGCAGAATTTAATTTTTTGTATTTTATTTTTATATTTTTTTATTTTAGGCGGGCTGGCCCGTAGCCCGCCAACCCACTCATAAAACGGGCTGGGTTGCTCAATTCAACCCATTTTGTCAAAACGGGTCGGGGCGGGCTAGCCCATTTTAGGCGGGCCGGGGCGGGCTGGCCCGTATTGCCAGCCCTATAACAAATGTAAAAACATAAAAACTGAATTAAACACACATAACTCTACATTAAAGTTTATTCAACATTAATCCATTAAATTAAGGGTAATTAATTCTGATATTTGAGGGGCAATTTAGGAAACGAAATCCTTTTTATTTTTTGAATAATTAGGAATCGAAACCTTTATATATAGCTGTACACGCATAATCCTACTTCTTACTTATTATTATTTCGTCCGCGTCTCTGATATTCTTTCTTCTTCTCATTCTTTTTCATTCACTCGTCGATGTCTCTGTTTTTGTTTATTCTTCTCCTTCTTTTTCATTCCTTCGTCAGTCTCTGTTTTTGTTTCTTCTTCTCATTCTTTTTCATTAAGTCGTTCGCGTCTCTGTTTTTCTTTCTTCTTCTTCTTTTTCATTCACTCGTCTGCGTCTCTATTTTTTGTTTCTTCTTCTCCTTCTTTTTCATTCCTTCGTCCGCGTCTCTGTTTTTCTGTCTTCTTCTCCTTCTTTTTCATTCCGTCGTCAGTTTCTGTTTTTTTTCTCCTTCTCCTTCTTTTTCATTCACTCGTCCGCGTCTCTGTTTTTCTTTATTCTTCTCCTTCTTTTTCATTCTATCGTCCGCGTCTCTGTTTTTTCTTCCTGTTTTAGTTCGTTGTCGCATAAAAAGCGGTCTCCACATGGATTTTAATCAAAGAAAAAGAAGAATAGCAACAGTGCAAGACGAAGCTTCTAGAGGCTCAACTGAGCAACTAGACTGGTCAGAGTCAGATATGAATAGGAATAAACAGAGATGGCTTTTACTTTTACTTCATGCTAAATAGTGTTCTGCCCCAAAAGGGCAATGCCTGAAACGCCATCATTGTTCTACTGCAAAAGAGTGCTATAATCACATAGAAGAATGCACCCTGCTACGTCAGTGTCAATATCCTCGGTGTCATCAGACCATGGAATTGATTAATCATTTCATGAAATGCAAGGATCCATGATGTCCTGTTTGTGTTGCTGTAAGAAACCATCGTAAGCGCACATCTCCACATAAGCGCCATTGTGAATCAACTTCGGAAGACCTGCTACACCCTCCTCCTCCTCCGCAAAAACGTATGAAATATTGTCATAATTCTACTTCATCTATTCCTCCAACAACTTTAGAAGACCTGTTGCACCCACCGTTTTCCAAGGATACTACTGATCAGTGCCGCCAAGATTTTCCATGTGGTGACGTTTCTTCTACTCCTCCCCTTGTGATGGTTGAAACTTGGGAAGACCTGCACCACCCGCCCCTAAAACGTATGAAATATGACAATTCTACTTCATCTACTATGTCAACTAAATCTGAGTTTAAGGTAGAACAAGTTCATCAGGAGCATTCAGAACATGAAAATCTTGAGGAGATGAAGATGGAAATGGATTAGGATATTATTGCAGATGATAAAGGGCAAGGGCCTGCTGCTGGTGAGCCTGTCACCTATTATGATGAGCCTGAGAATATAGCTAGGCCAGAAAATATTAAAACAGAGCAAGAAAATGGACAAGTTAATCAAGAAAATGTGATCCAGCCCTTTGAGAATGCAGATGGAACCAAATCTGATAAACCAAAAATAAAAGGGGCCTCATTGATTGAATTATTTACTCCCGACCAAGTTAGGGAACATATAACTGGCCTCAGGCAATGGGTTGGCCAAGTAAGTTTTTTTGTTTGTTATTGTGCAATCTTTTTCAAAGGAAAAAGTTACTTTAAATCCATCCATTAATTTAGTGATAGTATGAACCAGTTTCAATCTAGTATAGTTTAAAATAATTGCTTAATATTTGCTCCAACATTTTTTTTGATTCCAGGAAAATATTTTTTTTGGAACACAACATCCCCTGCCTTTCTCTTACAAAAAGCCCTGAACCTACTTAAATAAAATAAAATAATTGCTCCAACAAGCTTTGAGGGCATGCCCAATATTCACTAATAAACACCCGAACAAAGTCCATGCCAAATGTATCAGCTGGACATTGCTGAACTATGCTTATCATGCATGTGCAAAACTTGGGTTGAGCTCCTAATTAACATTATAACACACTTGTAAATATCTATCTTGTTGTGATCTATTGATTTTTGTGTGTGCATATAATATGTTTATTATTTGTTTCAACATTTGAATCTTTTCTCCTCAGATTGTCCAGTTTAAGAAATATAATTTCTTATGCTTCTTCTAGAGGATTAATTTACATATTGCACTCAATTTTGTTTTCATCTTAGTTTCTCATAATATTTATTTATGAGGTGAATATATGTTTTATGTAACAAACCAAAACAATAAATTCAACCATTCTATTTTTCTTCTAAATGTTCAAGGATTTATCGAGTTTGTTTGGTGGTCGTGGCGTACACTTTGAAAAGCCTTATCATCTCATTATTTAACAATACTATGTTAGGTTCAGTTGTTGTATCTCATGCCTTATATTTCTCTCATTGTCTCTAATATCCTCATTTTACCATGATGCATCTATTTTATTGTGATAGAACAAATCAAAAGCAAAGAAGAATCAAGAAATGGAGCATTCAATGAGTGAGAACTCCTGTCAATTGTGTGCTGTGGAGAAGCTTACCTTTGACCCACCACCTATTTATTGCACAACTTGTCCTGTTGTCATTAAAAAAATAACATGTATTATACTATGGGTACTGGGGATGCCCGACATTATTTTTTGTATTTCATGCTATAATCGGCCTCCTTGTGTAGACACCATTGTTGTTGAAGGGACCCCCCTTTTCCTAAGTCAAGGATGGAAAAGAAGAAAAATGATGAGGAAACGGACGAATCGGTACGTACCATTTGTCTTATTTTGTTCATTTAATTGACGGTTTATTTGTTTTAATGACCATCTATTGTTGTCTTCGACCCCGACTAGTTTGGGATAAATATATTGTTGATGTTGATGTTGAACCATCTATTGTTGTATGCAGTGGGTTTAATTATTTGGACTATTCACCATCATTTATTATGTATGTTTTGTTGATCGTCCCTATTACATTTATGCCACCGTAACTAATCAGGACGGTTAATTAATTGTACAGAACTAACTAATCCACACGAAAAATCACTGCGATATTAAAATCATACATACGTAAAGGAAATGGTCCAACATAGCTTACATTACAATTTAAGACATAAAATAACCAAGTAGAAAATTCAATTACTAAGACTTTCATTCGTTTCTCCCACGATCTGGACATCCTCGACGATTATGGCCGTGTTCCTTGCAAAGACCACACCTGATACGGCTTTGACTTGTAGTGACGATGAGCTGATTTAAGTTGTGCAACAGCTTTTGTACCTCTCTCAACAAAATAATGGACCAATCTGCTATATGTGTGCTTTACCAATGCGGTAATAGGCATATTTCTGGCTCCCTCAAAACCCTGTTGACAGATTCAGCCAAATTTGTTGTCATACGACCGTACCTCTGTCCTTCAATATCGTAGGCACGCAACCACTTTTCCTTGGGAATGACGTCAATCCACTCAGCAATTTGAGGACTACTTTCACGGAAACTGGCAAGATTCCTCTCAAAATCAACCATGGCGGGAGTATAAGACATGATCGAATTAAACATAAATTGTCAACCATAATGGAAAGAAATAATTACGCGTCGTGTCATTGAGTATACCTAAATTCTTTAACATCCGTTTCAAACCTTCATTCCGAAACTTTTGATTGAAGTTGCTTGCAATATGACGAATACAGAAGACATGATATGTATTTGGAGGCTGCCAATTAGGGTTATTTTCCACAGCAGATATTATGCTTCGATACCAATCGAATATCAAACATATATTTGACATGGAAGTAACAGGAGCACGAATATTAACAAGAAAATAATCCCATGCTTCCAAGGTTTCACCTTCAACAATGGAAAAAGCGATCGGTAAACATTAATCATTGCCATCTTGGGCTGTGGCCACCAACAATTTTCCTTTGTACTTTCTATATAAATGTGTTCCATCAATTTGAATGACAGGTTTGGCAAATTTGAACGCCTCACAACACTGTCTAAACGTCCAAAATATACGATGGAAAACTTTTTTTCCAGTAACTAAGCTCTACTCGGCATAAAGATCATTTGTTTGTATATGATAAAATGAACCTGGAGAAAAACGAAGCATGTATTCGCACCACCTTGGCAGAAAAACATACGACTCCTCCCAATCACCGTACAAAATTGCCATCGCTTTCTGCTTCGCATACCACGCCTTTCTGTAGGAAACTTTAAAGCCATATTTAGCAGTTATCCTTTCTTGCACCAAAGAGATTGACATAAATGGTTCTTCCTTAATCATCCCTGCGTTGAAAATGATGTAGACTCAATTTCCTCAGTACGTAAACGTTGACATGTCAGTGAAATAAATAAAAACATACCTATGATGAGATCTGCAATTACGTCCGCATCTAGCTCTCTATGTCCCTGAGAAATGTGCTCATTCAAACAATTGTGTTTTCCACCCCATCTCGTAATCTTTCAATTTTCACTAAACACCGGTTTGATTGCCCCGACGCGCCACGGGCAACCTTGATCATACGCACAACATTTCATGGTCAACTTTGCAAGCGGGCTCTCAATTACAATTGCTTCTTGATGTTCCCTAATGAGGTGGTGCTTAAGTGTCATTTGGACAACTTTTTTTGTTGCAAATTCTTGATTGACAAATAACGCATCACCCAGTTGCCACGGACCTTGAATTGAACCCGATCCTGAAACCGTACCATCAGTGCATGATTCTTGTTCGCTCCGATAACTCCAATCAACGTAGGAATAATGCAGAATTCCTTCCCAAAAAGGAATATCAGCTTCGTCACCTACAACTGCGGATTATAACTTTTTAATAAAAACTTCCTAATTCAGGTATTAAAGCAATATTATATTCAGCTATACACAATTTATTTCAATTACCTTCATGGGGAATACCTAACGGGGCAGACGCAACGTCATTCAACTGCGGCATTTGCGTGAAGACTGGTTGATGGAATATTGGGATTTGAGACGCAGCCATTTCACGAGGTTCATCTCCTTCTGAAGCACTAGCATCATCCGCCAGAAGACGTTCTTCCATTGCCATATTTTCATCGTCGACGTCATCATCTTCGTCATGCATTTCCCAAGTCGGATCATTTTCATCTCCCTCAGAAAAGTTACCAACTGAAGACGCATGAGCGGCAGGCGAAACTGGAAGACGGGGAGAATTTAAATCAAATGACCTCACCAGTAAGGGAAGATTCTTGGTTGCGGCGATGTCGACATACAACTCCAGAAAATCTATCCTTGATTGCTTGAAAAATTCTTCCATTGTCATCTCCACGTCTTCATCGTCAACCACTTTCAAACTAATGTATTTATCACCTTGCCATACCCTTGTCGTGATCTGAGTGATATATTAGTTGTTTTGAAGACTTAACTTTTGCCAAATTCTCTCATGCAGTTCGCCAATGCTTGCGTTGCATTGGATACGTGTCGACCTTTTTCACCTTCAAATATGACACCTCGTCGACCTTCAACCATCCTACCCTATGAAGCACCGACACTTCAAAAACTCTGATGTGTCGTGTCCGACACTTCCCGACACTCTCGGACACTCCGACACTCCCCGACACTCCAACACGCATTATAGAAATTCAAAAAAAGGTTCAAATGTTGATTTGCGTTGAGTTTTTAGTTCCAACTATTAGATTCGTTGGATTACGATTATCATTTTATTGAGTTTAATATAAATATTTGGGATATGTTATGTTTCTTTGCAAAATTTATGAATATTATAGGTTTAGATTCACTTTTTTGTTAAATTATTGAATATTAAATATAATATATACTACATAAATTAAAAATATTATTTAATATCAAAACGTGTCCTAACGTGTCGAAATCTAACATTTTTTAGAATTAACGCGTCGGAGTGTCGTGTCGTATCGTGTCACGTGTCTCGTGTCGGTATCGGTGCTACATAGATCCTACCATTGTAATATAACACAACACGAACAGAATCAGGATTTGAACTCATATTTAAATAGAATAACAAATAAAATTCAAATACTAAATTAAAGATAAAGGAATTTTGGTGAAGAAGAGATGAAGAAGAGTGAGAGAAGAGGTGTGAATTGAATGGAGGGGGTGAGAGAATAAATAGACTGCACAATGTGACGCATCAATGGGGCGTCTCTCATGCCGGGGAAGACGCACCAATGAGGTGTCACATGTGACGCCCAAAAGTGACGTCACATTGTGCATCACATCCGTATTTTTTCTTAAAACGACATTAAACGCGTAATTTTTTAATTAAATTGCATTATTTAAATTTTCTTGCCGCTTCACACATTGTTATATTTATGTAGAATTTTTTTTATCTATTATGAGATAAGAAACATTAATCCCTTTTGTAATGGTCCAATAGTAATATTTTGAAAGTTTCAACTATTTCTGATAACAGGTCTATCAAAATCCTGTGATCTACTAATAACTATACCACGTGTATTTTTTAAATTAGGTAAAATATAAAAACATAAATTAAAAGATTTTTTTTAATAATTATATAAATTATAAAAGCGATATACATATTTATAATATAAAAATATAAATTAATATTTTTGAAAAATGTAAGAAATGTGGATAATTAAACTAAAAGAATTCAATTTTAAAATAAAAATGTCAGTCTTTAAAGAAAATACTCTAAAAAATCAATCACTTTTAAAAGAATAGACTTTGATGTAATATATAAAAATGAATTACTTCCATTATGAACTAATATTTAAATTCTCATGAGTTTTTTATTTATTTATTAAGTGGTGCATTTCATGGTCAACAAAAACTGAATTGACGTTAAAGAAAGCAATTATGATACTCAGGAAAATAATATTTTATGAGTTTAATGTTTCTCTGAAGATAAAATTAGAGAAGGGATATTCTAATTACCAAAATTCTCCACTATCATCTTACTACCTATCTAATTATCATTAGATTAATATTTTTTTCTCTTCAATTTTTTTTTAACATTCTCTTTCTTTGATCTAATGGTGATGTGATGGGTAATAAATTAGTAGTAAGTGTTTTTAGTAGTTAGAATATCCTCACTCTAAAAATTATATCCATCGAATACAAAATTATGAGGGATTAGATTTAAATTTTTATATGAAATAACATATTTTTATATGTATATAGAAGAAAAATCACGCCAATATTTTATCTATGAAATAAAATATACTTCCATGGTATAACAGTGCAACTTGCAAGTCAATATATCCGCCTATGTAAGATAGAAGGAGTTGAATAATTTTTAACTTTTTAATAATGGTTCTAGAGTGCGTGTCCGAACCTAGTGCTAAAGTGACAAACCACGGAATTCAAAATGTTGGCCTGCCTACAGCCTACATATTGGCCCCGGAGAAGGGAAAAAATTTAACATGGCTCATATCCACCATTTATTGAATGATTTCTTTTTTATAAATAAAAATTTTTCTTCTCTTATATCTTTTTTTTTTTTACCCCCTCCATGATGACAAACATTAAAGAAAAATAAATAAAAAATAAATCTTCTCCGAAAAAGGACGTGAACAAAGAAAAATGAAAACATATTCCCGAGCCTGCCATACTCCTGTGTCTAATCACTAGGGAAATGTACTTGGACAAGCATGTGAAAACTTTTTTCTCTCTATCTCTTTTTCCTTTTTTTTTTTTTTCATTTTATACGATGATGACAAACATTAAAGAGAAAAGTCAAGAGAAAGAGAGAGAGAGAGAGAGGTCCATGTAGATTGAGCAAATTGATTCGGTGGAACTGGAAGGGTGTAGTAGTAGTAGTCACAGTGGGTGGGGTGCAAAGGACATGTTGCCTTACGGATTTTTTTGATTGTACACTACTTTGAAAGAGTGACATGCATGGCTTTATGATACCGCCGACACTCTTTTTTCTTTGTGTATAAACCTTTCCTTTTCATTTTTTCATTTGCCAACCCTCTTTAATTCCCTCACCCGTTACCAATACGGCAATCTCTCTTCCTTCCTTCCTTCCCCTTCTTTAAATACTCAACATCTCTTCCCTTTTTTATTTGCCTTGCAACACAATTACACATTGTTGTTCCAAATGGCTCTTTCTTCATCCACAACACCCACTCTCACACCAATCTTCTTCTTGATGATGTTGTTTCTTGGACTGTTCACCCCATTGGATGCTGCTTCTCCCAGTGCTTTGGTGGGATCAGCATGCCTCAAAGTTTCTCCTTCAGAATTCGTTGGTTCTGTTAGGGAAGTTATTGCTGTTTTACGACAAGTTTCATCCATCTTGTCACGTTTCAGCCGTGTCTTCGGTGACTTCCGTCTTTCAAACGCCGTTTCTGATTGCCTCGATTTGCTTGACATGTCCTCCGATGAACTCACCTGGTCTGTCTCCGCAACTCAAACTCCCAAAGGTACCATAAATAAACTATTTTACTCTGTTTCCTCTGTTCTATGCAAATTGGAAACACTATATGGATCCTTCATAATTGAAATAGTGTAAAGAATAGCTTCAACCCAAATCAAGCCTAATATTTCACAAGGTTATATATGAACGACTTTTTAGTGATTTATATTATATTTTTTAACACACATTTGTGTGAGGGGACGTGTTGAAATATATAATCTCACATTGGTTGTATGTGCAACTAATGTGAACCTTTTGAGGTGGTGTATCCCAAGATTCTTTACAATGTCAAGTGAGCGATTTTTAATGATTTATATTATATTTTTTAATATACCCCTTCACGTAAGAGAGCACTCTAGACTTAAGCGTGAATATGACACAAGTCAATTATTGGTCTATTTTTATGAAATTATATTAAAGAAAACGTACACAAATGTAGTTTTTTTAATGTTATTGTTACAGGCAAGCATAATAGTACTGGGAACCTAAGCTCTGATTTGAGGACATGGTTAAGTGCTGTGCTTGCGAATCCAGAGACATGCATGGATGGATTCGAAGGTACAAATAGCATTGTGAAAGGTTTAGTATCCACTGGGCTTGGACAAGTTATGTCGTTGGTGAAACATCTTCTGACACAAGTGCACCCTGTCTCGGATAAATTCTCGACCAATAATGAAGGGGAATTTCCTTCGTGGGTTAAAGGTGGGGATAGGAAGCTGCTGCAAGCAAAAGGGGTGGCTGTGGATGCTGTTGTAGCTGCTGATGGGACAGGGAACTACACGAAGGTGATGGATGCGGTGGAAGCAGCACCTGATTATAGCATGAAACGTTATGTGATGTACATAAAAAAAGGTGTTTACATAGAGAATGTTGAGATCAAGAAGAAGAAATGGAACATCATGATGATTGGAGATGGTATGGATGCCACTATTATCTCCGGTAACCGGAGTTTTATCGACGGTTGGACCACATTCCGATCAGCTACCTTTGGTAAGAAACACCACTCACACTACCATTCTTCTTTCTCCTTCTTAAACTTTTTTTTTTAAATGAAAAAATAAAAAAGAAATATTACATTTACTAATTTTTTGTTTACCAACTATATTATCTTTGTCTCACGCACAACACACAGCGTAGTTTGTAAAAAAATAAAAAATTGTCAATATGATCTCTTAAAAATAAAATACAATAAAATTAAAATAAAATAAAATTAAAAAAATATTTCTTATTTAAAAAAATTTTAATTACAAACTACATTATGTCTCACCGGTCGCGGTAAGACCACTCTCAGTATAGTGAAGCCTTATTAATAAGACACAGTTTAATTTGTAAAAAAAAAAAATATCAATATAATCCTCCTCAAAATAAAATACAATAAAATTAAAATAGACATTGTCAATATTTTAAATTATGGTTGCATCATGATTGCATAATGGTGGCTCTTGCGAGTTAATATGAACCTACAGATGCATTTCGTAATCAGAGTCTAATGATCATCATAAACCAAATGCTGCGGTCGCGTCATATATATATCATGATGAAAGGAATGTAAATATGTAATGGGCCAAATAAAACATCTCTAACTAGGAATGTTACCTCGAGTATCATGAGAGTTGCTATTAACTTCTTTTTTTCCTTCGGTGGGGAATGATATTTTAATAAATTGTTACATATTTATTGGTTATCGTTTTATTCTAAAGAGCTGAAAATTCACTTTTTTTGAGAACTAATGAAGGGTATCCGCATTTCAAAAAAAGAAAATAAATTGTTGCTATATCTTAAAATTTTTTAGGTATAGGTGGCGTAAATAATAATAATATGAACATTGTTGAATATTTATTGATTATTGATTTTATATTAAGTATTTGTAATTGATAAATATTTTATAACTAACCAAGATCTTAATATTTAGAAAAGTATTGATAGGTTAAGAAGTGTTCAATATACGCTCTATAATAGGGGCTTATTAATTACCAACATAATCCATGTCTGCGACTAACTAGTATCTCTTAATGGATTTGCATGGATGGAAGGGGCCATAGATGCTGTGATGAGGAGCAATCAATCACCTCCCAATATTTAAAAGTGCTTAAATATAGTCAGAACATTTAACAGTCAGTAGGGCCTTAACATTTAAACATTAAGTAATAACATAACCCATGTCTGGAACTAAGTGATAATTAAAATTAAATGAGCATGTGCTACAATAATTGAAATCACAGACCCAATTCTCATTTTCACTCCTTTATTTTCTTCTTATTCTTTGTGCTTTGTGTGTGGGCATGTGCAGCTGTCAGTGGCAGAGGGTTCATAGCACGAGACATTACATTTCAGAACACTGCAGGGCCCGAGAAGCACCAAGCAGTAGCACTAAGATCAGACTCAGACCTCTCAGTCTTCTACCGATGTGGGATCTTTGGTTACCAAGACACACTATACACTCACACCATGCGCCAATTCTACAGAGAATGCAAAATCAGTGGCACAGTTGATTTCATATTCGGAGACGCCACTGCTGTGTTCCAAAACTGCATAATCCAAGCCAAGAAAGGCTTGCCAGATCAAAAGAACACAATCACAGCTCAAGGGAGAAATGACCCAAATGAACCAACTGGTTTCTCCATCCAATTCTGCAACATCTCTGCAGATTCTGACCTTCTGCCTTCAATTAACTCCACTCAAACATACCTTGGCAGACCCTGGAAGGCATATTCACGAACCATTTTCATGCAATCCTACATGAGTAACGTGATAAGGCCACAAGGGTGGCTAGAGTGGAATGGAGATTTTGCTTTGGACACATTGTACTATGCTGAGTACATGAACTCTGGACTAGGTGCTGGTCTTGGTAACAGAGTTAAATGGCCAGGGTACCATGCATTGAATGATTCTACCCAAGCTAGTAACTTCACGGTGGCTCAGTTTATTGAGGGGAATCTATGGTTACCTTCCACGGGTGTAACGTACTCTGCTGGATTCACAGTTTAAAATTAATTAACTGCCAAATTCATGCATGCATGTCTTGGCATTGTTGTACTTAACAAAGTTGTTGTTCAGGTGGTTCTTTATATCAAAGAAAAAAAAGTAAAGAAAAATTGATGTTCACCTTAAGTAATTACTCCTTGATTATTAAAGATTTTCCTGTTTATGGTTTGGGAGTTGGGTGTTTTTTTTTGTTCTCGAAATCTGAAGATGATAACGTCAATATATATATATATATATATATATATATATATATATATATATATATATATATATATATATAGAGGATCTTTTGACACTGGTGTCAAATTTCAAATTTCAAATTTGACACCTCATATGAGAGCCGTCAGATCAAAAAATACACAATTGATCTTTGATTTGATCTAACGGCTATGTGACACCATGTGATATTTTTTGATCTAACGGCTCTAAGATGATGTGTCAAAATTGAATTTTGACATTGGTGTCAAAGGACCCTACCATATATATATATATATATAGGATCATTTTACACAAGTGTCAAATTTTAAAATTTGACACCAAATCCCACGTTATATCAACGGCTATCAAATTTAATATTAATTAATGAGTTTGATTCCCAAAAAATGATAACCGTTGATCAATGGTCAAGATTTGGTGTCAAATTTATAACTCTTACACCGGTGTAAAAATATCATGCCACACATATATATATATATATGGAATATATATTTCTGCGGCTGCTGCATGTGCATCAATCAAATACTTGCCATATATATATATATATATATATATATATAAAAGCATTAAATGCTGGAAATCATAACCATACAAAAGATGAAAACATTAAATGTGAGAAATCATAACCATACACCTGTTGCTGTACGTAAAGTGGCTGCAGAAATGATTTTAGCTATCTATATGACTATATATATATATATATATATATATATATATATATATAATTATTTGTCTTTTAAAAAAAATTCTCTTTCGTCTCTGGTATTAATTTATGAAGGGTAATGCATTTAAGATTTTTGCAGCTAGGCATATTAATGAACTTCAACAACTCTACATCAGTTTGGCAAAATTTTCTTTGTGGGACGAGTTTATTTGGTAGGGTGGCAAATCAAAGCGTGAGAAATGGTTATCATGAGTTGGTACTAATGAAGTCCCTACAAACTACATGGTAGAGAGTAGGGTAGTTGATGATATGATCCATTTGGTTGCAATTCTAGGCCTCCTCCTCCTGGGCCCAGCACCAAACTAAGTTTGGGGGCCAGGGTTCTTAAAAACTTGAGTAAAGGGTGAGTGCTAATTTATGATTGAACCAGCATGAATGCCGTAATAAACAACAATGTGACAAAATGGGGAATATTGCACATGTCTTGCATGAATAGAAGTAGAAATTCGCTCAAGCGTTTCAGCCAATATGCTTTCTGTTTAATGATTTTATTATCGGCCAATATTTAATGGTTCAGTAAATTCATACGAAGCTTTATATATTATATATAAATATAAAAATCATTTTATAAGTTTTTATTTTTATTTTTATAACATATAAGTTTTTTTTTTGTACTTCTTTTAAATATACATTTACAAACCGAATTACGCAACGAATAAATTGTCTAAAAAAGAGTATTTCCCAATTTGTTACCCTCAACGATAGGTTCAAGAAAAATAACAACCAATGACATTGTTATGAAGATGATCTAGTTTACAATATTCTTATGCAATTTTTCCTGTAAGCTGTCTTATTTTAATTTTCGAGAATTTTGTGACTTATTGTTTATTAGTGATATGAACAATGATGTAGGAGCGTAAGCTGAATGTTTTGGGGGAAAGAAGGTGTCTTCTTTGTGCTGCTGAATTTGAGGACCAATCGATATTTCAAATTATACATGGGTTAAGTTATAGAAACGTACCATGCGAGGCGAGTGGGAATGCAAATATATAGTTAAGAACTTGTTTATTCAAACTTTAAAAAAGTATTTTTATGATATAGTTTTTAATAGTTTTAGTTTTCTAAGAAAAATACTAGAACTACCTTTAAATTTTTTTTTATTCTTTTAAAACATATAATTTTTATAAAAAAATTAAGACAAGATTTTTATTTGAAAAACACTTATTTCTTAAAAAAAAAAAGCTTAAACAAAATGCTCAAAGTTGAAAGTAAAACGCATGTATCAAAAAAAGAAAAGAAAGTAATTAAACATAAAAGGTTTATGTAATCAACTTTTCCCAAATTCTTATAACCTTATGATTCACTTACAATGGACTCACTCAGAATTATGACCCAATAAATATAACTCACATGTTTAAAGAAATAACAATTTAAAATATAATAAATTATGATTAAATTAAAGTCGAAAGGAAACAACAAATATGATTTTGATTCCACACCAAAAAAAAAAATATGATTTTGATTTATTTGATAAAAAAAGAAAAGCAATAAATTTGGCATGATTTGAGATCTAAAACGTGTGAGGCATTTTGAAGTATTTAATTATATTTATTTATTTTAAAAGGCAATCATTGTTATATTTATTTTTAGGAATTTTCCTTATTTTGGGATTTTGAATTGATTTGTAATTAACTTATAAAAAGGTGCTTAATACCTTTATTATAGATGTTGAATTTTGTTAATAGAAATTGAGAATCAAAGAATTATTCTTTTGTGAAATCCTAACTTTTTATTTGATCAATTTTTTTATGCACTTTGGAAATCACCTTATCTTATCTTTCTTTGTAAAAAAAGAAAAAACTATTTCACATGTCTATTAATTGAGTTATGATATTTTTTTAAAAAAGAAGAAGAAGAAAAGAATCAGATATTCCCATCAGCATTGTTAATGTCATGATTCTAATATCGTGAGCGATATCAGTTATGACTATAATAAAATATATGAGAAAATATTTTCCTTCTGTTAATGATATTAAACGAAATAACGTTCAATTTTCTTCGTAATTGATTTAACTTCGCCAATAATGATTTTCATTAAATAGAACTCGATAATGCAATAATATATAATCAAATAATAGTATACAATTATACACTAATTATGAAATGAATGAATCATAGATATCATTTTTCGTCTGCGTGTTAAAAATATTATCTAAGCCAAGAGACATGTAAATTTTTTTTATTAAATATATAATAAAAAAATAAAAAAATGAGAAATGGGTATAATTAATCATGGAGACAAAAATATTCTTGATGGTATGAATACAATATTATCAGTACCATTTGAAAGAAAAGTAAAGAATAATATCATAAATTTTTAAAAATAAAAGTAAAAGTATGTATGACACGTGCTATGGAAATATATGAGAGTTGATTATGAAGTAACTGGACAGTGTCACAGAAACTGAGCAATTGAAGTATTGAAAGGTTGAGCTCCACCACGTGAAACTGTCATCATACATCCCTTTGATTAGCAGATGTTGCGCACCAATCATCGCATGATTTTCACTGCTACCTATAAGAAACCAAAACAGACTTGACCCCAAAAAGGAGTCAACGTCATTCCTGTCTCAAATTAATCTCTTACGCCCACATTTTATATATACATCATATATAGTTCTAAGTTGGTTGAATGAATAATTAATGTGTAGTTTATAAGGTCTTGGGAATCCATCCTTTGATCTAACTTTTGGGGAGGTGTATGCCAAGGTTCTTTACATATATCAGACCTCTTCGTGTGAGGAGACGTGTTAAGATATATAGTCTCATACGGGAACTAGCTAGTGGGGAATTTATAAAATCGTTAAGGTTATTTACAATGATATTACAGCATCTTCTAATAGCAACTTTCCTTCTGATTCTAGTTGGCAAGAATAAAAAGTTGGTCTTTCTTCAAGTAGAAAACAAAACAGGGGACCCACCCAAAGCAGAAATCTCGGAGAATCAATATGGCAGATATTAATTTTCGTGCAGTATAAGCTGGTTTTTAGAAAGTTTCAAATAGGGAGTGCAACTCCTAGTGAGTGTATATAATGTATATATTGTCCGTGTTGTTTTACATTCTAATCATTGTCCTTGTCCACCAAGCTAGTGCATTAATATGCTGAAATTCTTCAACTCGTGATTACATTTTAATAGCTTTTTTTTCTTCTTATCCATTCCATGGCTACTTCATCTCCTAAACTCTTCCTTCTTCTCTTAACAATACTCTTCTCACATACTTGGGTTGTCATGAACTCCTCTGAATCTGATACTTACGGTTATAGCCAAAAATCTTCCTGCGTGACTACCCGAGACTCTGAAGTTTGCTATAATTCCACCTCAGTACATGTAAGTCATCAAGGCACCAACGTTAACGTTAACACCAACGGCAACAACAACAGCAAAGGCACCAACGTTAACGTTAACACCAACGGCAACAGCAACAGCAAAGGCACCAACGTTAACATTAACACCAACGGCAACAGCAACAGCAACAGCAACAGCAACAGCAGCAACAGAAACCTTCTTCAGTCACTCCAAGTAGCAATATCTGAAACCAAAAAGCTATCTGATCAATTCATCAATGCTGGATACCCAAACATCATAGAAAACAAAATAGGAGCAGTCCAAGACTGTAGGGAACTCCACCAATCCACCTTGGCTTCCTTAATACGATCACAATCATGGATTAGTTCCCCAAACTCCAAAAATTTAATTGATGCAAGAACCTACCTCAGTGCAGCACTCACCAACAAGAACACGTGCCTAGAAAGCCTAGATTATGCTTCGGGTACCCTCAAGCAAGTTCTGGTGAATTCTGTGATCAACACTTACAAGCATGTCAGCAATTCTCTTTCAATGGTCCCTGAGCCCTCTGAGATAAGGGTTCCCAAGCATAACCGGCGTTTGATGGGTGTTCCAACATGGTTGTCAAGCAAAGACCGTCGTTTCTTGCAAAGCACACAACACGAGTACCCTAATCATCAAGTGCTTGTTGTGGCTTCTGATGGAACAGGAAACTTTAGCACCATCACTGAAGCTATCAGGTTTGTTCCAAATAACAGCTTTTATAGGACAATGATCTATGTCAAAGAAGGGACTTACGAGGAAAATGTTGAAATCCAAAGTTATAAGACCAATATTTCTCTGTTTGGCGATGGAAGTAACGCCACTGTTATCACCGGCAGCAGAAGCATGGATGGTGGCTGGACCACTTTCAGATCTGCAACTCTAGGTAAACCCTTTATATGGAACTATTGATATTGTGGATCATCATTTCTGAATTGCTCACTTTGATTTTGTCTATTAAATCTGAGTATGCCTATGACACTACTTACTAATTTATTATAGTTTTGACAATCCTTTCATGTGTAAATTTTAAATGATTTTGTGTCTATTTTTACTTATAAATGGTAAAGAATCGTTTCAAACCAAAAGTTTAAATTGTGGAGTGAGCCTACATTAATAAATTCGAAAGAAAATTGTAACGCCTGGCCACTTCAAGAATCAATGACTATTCCCACATACTAACACGAGACTTTTCAGTGTGCGTTTTCCTCACTCGCACACTTCCTGGGAAAACTTCACAGGAGGTCACACATCCCAGAATTGCTCCAAGTCAATCACGCTTAAATGTGGAGAGTTACCGAAAAGAAGATGTATTTTGTTAGTATATGTAGTACCAATTAATTCTTATTAAGCTATCCCAATCTGTGCAGTCTCATACCTGCACAGTCTTTGGAATCTCTCTCTTTCGGGTGTCAATTCGATTCATCCATGCATGTATCCCCGCTGGAAGCCTGTCAAGAGCCGCTCTTTGTCCATACCGTTTCACACCGGCGATCACTCCCCGCCCTTATCAGCGCTCGGGATGTTACAAAAATCTATCGAGCTTGAAAGACAAGACAGATGATACTATCGAGCTTGAAAGGCAGATGATACATCACGCCAGCCTACATGTGCTCATAATCACTTAATCATTTCAATTCTTAGGGTAGGAAGACTAGGCTTTGTATTTCTCTAACATAAATATTCACACTTGATGATGGCCCCACATATTTAATGCTTGTTATAGCATAGATAAATACAAAATTGACACACAACTGATTAATGTAAAATTTACATATGAAATGATACATTAGAACATTTTGTGAAATTTGCAAATGAAAGATGTCCACAAAATGTCAATTGCATGATCATTGCCGCTTTTATTTTTACAGCGGTCTCTGGTGAAGGCTTTCTGGGACGTGATATAGGTTTTGAGAACAAGGCAGGGCCAGAGAAACATCAAGCAGTTGCATTGAGAGTGAATGCAGACAAGACTGCTTTTTACAGGTGTGCCATGCATGGTTACCAAGACACTCTCTACGTTCACACCTTTAGACAATTCTACAGAGAGTGTGACATTTATGGGACCATAGATTTCATATGTGGGAATGCAGTTGTGGTTTTACAAGCATGTAAAATTGAGTCCAGAATGCCACTTCCTGGCCAAATCACTGTCATTACTGCACAGTCCAGAGATAATCCTGATGAGGACACTGGTATCTCAATCCAAAACTGTTCTATTTTAGCTAACAAAGATTTGGATTCCAACATTGACAGCTTCAAGAGCTACCTTGGGAGGCCATGGAAGCCTTATTCTCGTACTGTTTACCTTGAGTCCTACATTGATGATTTTATTGACCCACTAGGGTGGACAGAATGGTCTCTTGATCAAGTCTTGTTTGACAAACTGTATTTTGGAGAGTATAAGAATTATGGGCCTGGTGCAGATATACAAAACCGAATAGACTGGCTTGGGTTCCATTTAATGAATTACGATAGTGCCTGTACCTTCACAGTTTCAGAGTTCATTGCTCGTAGTGGTGATGACTGGCTTCGGAGTATTTCCTTGCCTTATGATGATGGGATTTAATCAAAAAGTGACAAACTCAAAAGCTTTAGCTTGTTCCATTTGTCTTTTACTATAATGTAAAATAAATATGATTAAGTTATGATTCAGTTATAAGGTGAATATGTGCCGAAAAAATAAAAGAAAAGAAAAGAAAAGGTGACACAATTAATATTTGTGTAATATTCTCAAAAGTTTAATGTTTTTCCTTAACTTATAAGGTTATGTGCCGTGAAAAGTTGAAAACTTATATTTTAATATTTGTGTAATATTCTCAAAAGTTTAATGTTTATCATGCATAATAAGATATTTTATATATAAATAGGTACTTTTTTTATTTGAAAGATAAAAAGTTTAGACGAGGGGAAGATACACACCCTCTCAACGAAAATTTATGATACGATTATATATTACCTACCAACTAAAGAGTAAAACCTAATAATTCACTCTCAAGTGTGATTTTTCTGCACTATGCTGAAAAACCGAAAGCAAAATAAAATTAAGTAATTCTTAATTACATGATTATTACTCTACGTAAAATACTCTCAACCATTACATTATCTCATATATGAAATGAGAGTACGATTATCACTCTCAAGTGTGATTATTACTCTATATATATAGTCATGGTCTCCTTCAAATATTTTTAAAACTCATACGCACGTTTCTCTGTCTTAAAAGAGAGTACAATTAATTTACCAAAAGAATATAATTATGCCAGTTTGTTAAAAATATATATATAAGTCTTTCTCATTGTTGACTGAATGGATGGTGTATGTTATAAAACAGGTCGTTAATTATATATAACCCTTCCTTGGTGAGCGGGGTGCCCGGCACACATTTTGACGTTTTCGTAAATTTATTTATTTATTTTTAATTTATTTTTAAATTTTTTTAATTTTTTTTAAAAAAAATTAAAATATATTAATAAATTCCATTACAAACAACAAAATTTTTTTGTCTTTTTTTCTCTGCGACGGGATTTGTGATGGAACACAGCACCATTGTTGTAACTATTACGCTATTGTTGTATCGCAAATAGATTTCATATGAAAATTTGTCATATGATATTATATCTCTCTCATCCCAGTTTTTTTATTTTTTTATTAAAGCTTCAATTTTTATAACGTGTTGAAATATTATTAATTTATTTCATTTTTTTGCAAATTATTAAATATTAAAAAATATACACTATATAAATTAAAAATATTATTTAATATTTTTGTCGCTAGTTTTCTTCAAATCCATAATTTTGCAAGGGATTTAATTTCCCTCGCAAATTTGTGTCGTGTCATGTCACGTGTCGTATGGGTGCTACATAGGTTTTAGATAACTCTTTCTCATTGTTGACTGAATGGATGGTGTATGTTATAAAACAGGTCGTTAATTATATATAACCCTTCCTTGGTGAGCTGGGTGCACGGCACACATTTTTTTTCACCGAAATTTAGGATCAGTTGTAACACTAAACATCATCGATCTTAGATATTGGACAAACAGCTTACTTTTAGGTGGAAGAGTGAATCAAAATAAATGTTTACAAAAGAATCGTTACTTCTGAATTTATAATTTTGAAACAGATATAGCTTGAGAATTCAAGTGCAGGTGCAAAAGTTTCAGATTGATTAATAATGAATTGAATGATAGTTATATGAGTGCACATAATGATCATATCGTTGTGATATCGCATTTATACTGTTATGGGGCTCAAGTTCAGGAGATTATCACAATGCATAAAACTAAACTCAAAATTTTAAAATATTAAATTTATGTATCCTTCCATTTACAAATTTTTTTCGGTATAATATTTTCTTTACGAAAAAGAGACATTTCTCTATTATTTATTTAACAAATTCTACATGAGAACTTTATACTTCAGCTGGCTTTTCAACTTTTATTAGAAAGAAAGATTTTTTTTTTTTTAATATACTCTAATTATCTCTTTGAGTAGAGTAGGCTCCACCGATATACCAACAAGTTTCGACTTTTTGAACTTGCTATGAGACTTATTCGGATGCGGGACGGATCAGAGATAAAGATGTTAAGTCCCTCCCAAAGGTGACATCTACTGTGGAGATCGAACCGAAATACTTTCCTTTTTACATTAGAAAATATATATAGTCTAGTCAATGGAGATAACTTATCTCTAGTGAGCTCTTCAAACAACGTCGTTTTGGGTGAATAAATTGTATTTTTATAATTCTAATTTATTCTAGAATTATATTAGTCTTTATCATTATAATTTTTTATTCTTCTAATCCCGTAACGCTTTAAAAAATCACATGTATATTAATTGAGCTATAACACTATCTATATATAAAAAAACAGATGTTCCCATCATTATTATAAACTAATCTCATGAGTAGTAACACTTTTTGACTACAAGAAAATCTATGAGAAAAGTAATTTCCTTCATCAGTTGGTTAATATTAAATAAAATAACGTTCGACTTGGCCAATAATTAATATTGTTAGAATTTGATAATGTAACCATAATATATAATTAAATAGTTTTATACAAATTATTAAATAGTTCTATTAACAATAGTACTATAGTAAAATGGAATCTTACTATAGTAAATTTGTCAGGCTTGTGGACCAAGTGGCCTAAATATTCTACTTGCTGACTCAATGAACGGGGTATGGTATAAAATATACAAGATAATTTTAGGTAAGACTTTCTCATTCTTGACTCAATTGATGGGGTAGGGAATTTTATAAAAAAAAAGGTCAGTTATAATGTTTCCTTGTTCAATGCCATGCACACTTGGATGTTTTCACCGAAATTTAGGATCAGTTTTAAGACACAACATAATCTTAGATTGGACGAACGGCGTATTTTTAAGAGGAGGAGTGAATCAAAATAACAAAAGGTATATAAAACAAATTGCTAAATCCCATCCTTAGAAAAAAGGAGAGAAGGATATTGAAGAAGTTGGCAAGAAATAAGGTTAGAATTTGAAGAAAAGAAGTCATGACCTATTTATTTGGAACCATGCAGGTACGAGGTTTCTAAAATAGAAATACCTGAAATGTCTCTCGTCCACTCTCCATGCAAACAAACGACATTAAAGTTCCAAATATGTATGAAACGAAAACCAAGTTGGAAAGGACTAGCCATCCTTGGATATCTTTCTATCTCTCTTCTCCGTGACTGATTTGAACCTAAGGCAGAGACACCTCTGCCTTAGAGAAAAAAAAATAGAAAAACAAAAAACTTTCCCAAATGGCATTTCAGGATTTTGACCTCATCTCAGAACGGCGAAGAAATGAGAAGAAACAAAAGCTGAGGAAGAGGATCCTCATTATTGTTGTTTCTTCCGTTGTCCTTGTTGGTCTCATTGGTGCTGCATTCTTTGTTGCTGCCACAAAATATGGCTTTGGTAAGGATGAGAAAAATGCTCCAACTTCTTCCACAAGCAACAAGCATGAGCACGTTTCACATTCTGAAAAGATTGTGACATTGGTATGCAGCTCCGCAGATTACAAAGACAAATGTGAAGGTCCACTTAACAAGGCAGAACAGGCTGATCCTAAACTCACACATCCCAAAGACCTTCTCAAAATCTATTTCAAATTTGCTGAGGATGAGGTTAACAAGGCCTTCAATAAAACCAACTCATTCAAGTTTCAATCTGAGGAAGAGAAAGGAGCTTTTGAAGATTGCAAGCAGCTTTTTCAGGATGCCAAGGATGATTTAGAAACATCCATTTCTGAACTCAGCAAAACTGATTTCAAGAAACTTTCCTCAAAAACTCCTGATTTGAACAGTTGGCTCAGTGCTGTCATCTCTTTCCAACAAACTTGTGTTGATGGTTTCCCTGAAGGAAAATTGAAGACTGATCTTGAAAATCTCTTCAAGGATTCCAAGGAATTCGTTAGCAATTCCCTTGCCATTGTGTCTCAAGTGACCTCATTCCTTTCTACATTCCAAACATTTGCACGTAGTCGTTCCTTGCTTTCAGATAATTCACACTCCCTTGTTGCTTCTTTGGACAAAATCGATGGCCTTCCTTCTTGGGTTAACCCCGAGGACAGAAGGATGTTGAAGGCTGTTGATAACAAACCTAAACCTAATGTCATTGTTGCAAAAGATGGCAGTGGTGACTTCAAAACCATCTCTGAAGCTTTAGCAACCATCCCTAAAACTTATCAAGGACGGTATGCTCCTCTAACTCCTCTACCCTCTACCTTATTTACTAAACTATTGATATATAGTAATAGGGTTTTATAAGAGTTATGTTGTAGAAAAAGTATTTGTCTTATATTATAGAGATTCGTTTTGCATGCCGGAGTTTTTTAGCTGCGGGTCCCACAAAATGTTGTGAGTGTAAGAAATTTTTTGTGGTCATGTTAAATGATAGATGATAAACCCATAGTAATAAGTTATGTCCCATTTTTATTTTGGGATATATTTTTCTTATGTTGTAGGAAAGAAATTACCTCATGTTGTAGAAATAAAAGTATGGGTGGGACCCACATGTGAGAGGAGAGAGAAAAAAGAGTGGTGGGATCCAACCCTTTTTGTGTGTATAGGAAAATTGTTTATCTCATGTAAAATGCGATAAACATAACCCTTTAATTTTATGGGTTTTATTAATCTCATGTTTAAAGATAAGTTATCTCATGTCATAGAGATAAATTTGTGGGCTCCACCACCTGAAAAATAAAAGGAAAGAAAAAGGTGAAAAAGGTAAAAAAGGTGGCACAGTTATCGAATGATGTGTAGGAGAGAAAATTATAACATGCAGGTAGTTTTTCCCTTATTTTATATATGAGGAGGGATATTCTTACTACCAGAATTTTCTACTACCAACTTACTACCTATCTAATCACCATTAGATTAATATTTTCTCTCTCTCTCCAAAAACTTTTTAACATTCTCTCTCATTGATCAAATGGTGATGTGATGGGTAGTAAGTTGGTAATAAGAATTTTGGGTAATTAGAATATCCCCACTCTCTGTATATTTATGTAAATGTTTGATCATGTAATTTAAGGTATATTTTTAATGCAGGTATGTGGTTTATGTTAAAGAAGGAGTATACGATGAGACAGTGACAGTAACAAGGGTGATGCAAAATGTAACCATGTATGGTGATGGATCACAAAAGAGTATAATCACTGGCAACAAAAACTTTAGGGACGGAGTCAGGACTTTCCTAACTGCAAGTTTTGGTAAATCAAAAACTACACTCTTGTTGAAATATATAAAACCATTACCCTAAACCCAACGGCTTAAGCTTTTGCGTTGAATTAGTTCTTTACATGGTATCATAGCCTCGTATACCGGGTTCGAACCTCACTGCACCCCACTTTCTTTGTAGTGGAAATTCTTTCTTCGCACATATAGGTGGGCCTGTGCATTATCCACCCTTCAAGCCCAATGAGATCTCGTGTGAGAGATTGTGTTGAAATATATAAAACCATTAATAGACTCACCCAACAGCTTAACCTTTTGGGTTGAATTGGTTCTTTACAACTCTATTGATAAAAAAAACACAAAAGTACTATATTTGTATAATATATATATATATATTAAGTATTTTTTTTTTGCTATGAATGGTGCAGTGGTACTAGGAGATGGATTCATTGGCCTAGCAATGGGATTCAGAAACACTGCTGGTCCTGAAGGGCATCAAGCAGTGGCTGCAAGAGTTCAAGCAGATCGTGCAGTGTTTTCAAACTGTCGCTTTGAGGGTTACCAAGACACACTATATGCACAAACCCACAGACAATTCTACCGCAGTTGTATCATTTCAGGAACCATTGATTTCATCTTTGGTGATGCAGCTTCTGTGTTCCAGAACTGTATCATGGTTGTTAGGAAACCATTGGACAATCAGCAGAACATGGTAACAGCTCAAGGAAGAATGGACAAGCAACAAGCAACTGGAATTGTTCTTCAAAAATGTACCATTAAAGCTGATGACTCATTGGTTCCTGTTAAAGACAAAATCAGGAGCTACCTTGGTAGGCCTTGGAAGGAGTACTCAAGAACCATTGTTATGGAATCAGAAATAGGTGATGTGATTCACCCTGATGGATGGACAGCTTGGGCAGGTAACTTTGCACTCGATACACTGTATTATGCTGAGTATAACAACACAGGACCTGGTGCAAGCACCACTGCTAGGGTCAAGTGGCAAGGCTACAAAGTTATTAACAAGGAAGAGGCTACAAAGTACACTGTAAGTTCTTTCTTGAAAGGAAGTTGGGTCCAGGGCTCAAATGTACCAGCTGTTCAGGGATTGTACTATAATTAAACAAACGGTTTTCTTCAAATGGAACTTCCTTCCATCCATGCCAGTTGAGTTGATGAATGCTTGAGCCAAATGACATGTGCTGCATATTGTTAGGCACAGTAGGAAATATACATGTGCTTTTTGTGTTAATTGATGATGTTGCTCATTTTGATGATTTGTAATCTTTACTTTTTAATTTTTTTATTTTTGTTAACATAAAAAAAAAAATTTAATCTTGAATTGTAATCTTTAACTAACTACAGTTGGGTGGGGAAAAACTTGCATAGCATTGTATAACCAAGTGCTAAAGAAAATAGAATTATACAAGAAAATATCTGTTCCTACCGGTAAAGATGCTGAGTCAGTACTCTGAGATGTATATAAAATTTTGTCTTTTATACTTGCTAATGCAAGGGAAGGGAAACTAAAATCTTCCCTTTTGAATGAATAAAATATGAGATTTGACACAACAAACTTTCCTACAAACATAACATTTTGTAAGGCCACACTTTTAAAAGAAAAAAATAAAAAATAAGCACGTAAAATGAATCTCTATAATATTACCCAATCACTTTCTTTTCCTACGATTTAACTCTTATAAAACCCATAAAATATGCCCAAAATTTTCTCAATAGAAAGTCGAAACTAGCGTGTCATCACGATTTCCACTGTGTTATTTTGTGTCGTCAAATCTCAACTCAAGCCACCTTGGTTTTAATAGGCCTTCAAGGCAGATATATAGTGACCCCAAATTGTGGATTACTTTGTTCTTTCCAAATTCCAGCAACAAAACTGACAAGACTGTTTTTTTAATTTATAAAATCTAAATGTCGCTTAAATTTTATTTTTCTTTGAGTTAGGCCGAGTTATCGAATCGTATCATATCTTGAGCAAGCAAGAGGCCCAAAAAAGAAAGAATTACAATCCCTCAATGTAATTTTTTTTTTTTTGGACAATCTTAATGTAAATTTGTCCTCTCTCGGAGACAGAGATGTCCAGCCCAATAGACTGATATGTAATCTTGGATCTAGTGCCCTCTCCAAGGTATCTGTGAAGGAGATACCCTTAAGTCAAGCAGATCACGACTTTGTCAATGGAGTGTGTGCACACAGTGACAACGTAATAGTAAAGAGAAAGTGTAACTACCTTTAGATTTTACCTCTTATTTATAGGATTTACTTGTGGGTAGTGAATATGAATCTTTAGTGCCTCTGGTAAGGGTCCAAGCCCCCATATCATGTTTTCGTATTAGGATTAGTATCCTTAATGGATACCTTTCAATAGTTATGCTTGATTTAAATCTTTGATCGCCCTTTATTGGGTCTTTCAATCAATGAGCCCCTTATACGACTCCATAACAAAATTAATCATAATAATAATAATAATAATAATAATAATAATAATACTCATACATATTGAATTTATATAACTCTTACATATTTTTGTGTTAGTTTTTATTATTTTCAACTGAAGTTTTTCTATAAACATTATTATAAGACTAATTTCTCAAGTTCTATTACTAATATACAATACCATTCAGTAGTGCAACTTCTAATTGAAGTACCTCGTGAATAAGGTATAGGCCTGTATCTCGACAGGAACTAATCTTATATCTTTGTGTATGAAAATATCTTGTAATCTTGTGAAAGAATAATAATAATAATCAATCTACAAAAAAACATCTTTAAAAAAGGACTATGAGATTCTCTTTTTATGATTATTTTATTTGAAAACTACAAGAACTAAATAAATTTAAAATACCCCATGTTGAATCAAATTTTCAGTAGTTTCCATGAATAAGTGGTATATGTTAGTTCTAGCAGCCGAATGGCAAATATTATTTTATATCATAAGACAAAACAAATGCAAACAGCCATCTTAGATCTATAAATCACGCACCCATTCTGACAATCACAAAAAGAAAGCTAGCAAAATAATTGAAAGGTCATTCACCAAAAAAAAGTGTTATTTTATTTGCAATGAAACCTGGCATCCACATTGTTTATTAATTAATTAAACGGCTCAGTAGCTAACAGACATTTATTTTAAATTTGTATGTCAAGATATTAGTTAAGTTTCAACTTTATATATGACACCCTCACAGCCCCTAAACACAAATCAAGGACAGAAATGGCATCAAGAAAAGCTCTGAATCACTTCCTGGTTCTGCCAATCTTGCTGATGAATTGCTTTGTTTTGCAAAACACACAAGAGGTAGAAGATTTGGTTACTGCAACCTGCAAGCACACCCTTCATTTTCAAACATGCGTTTCTTCCTTAAGATCGGTTCCTAGTAGCAAGACATCACATCTCAAAGGGCTTGCTGAGATTGCATTAAATCTGAGCACAACATATGCTACAAAGACTTTGTCCTATGTTTATGAGCTGAAGTCCTCAGCTGCAAGTGGCACCAATAACAATTACATGTCAAGTTGCTTAAGTGACTGCGTAGAGGAATACTCAGAAGCCATAGAGAATTTGAAGGACTCAGCAGAAGCACTTGCCAATGGAGAATATGACACAGTTGATACATTGGTCTCTGCTGCTATGTCAGATGCTGAGACATGTGAGGATGGCTTCAAGGACAATGCTTCAAACTCTCCTCTTACCGAGCGAAACTGCTTCTTCTCTGAGCTGTGTAGTAATGCTCTAGCCATTACAAAACTATTAGTTTGAGTGAATCCTCAATAACCTTTTATGCTTGTTCATAGTTATTGGAACTTTTGGTGGTGGGATTCAAATAGATGTTTTGATTTAAACGATGTGGTAATAATGATTAATTGTATGCTCTCTCTTGTTTTATTTTATTTTTTTAGAGTATCAAATTCAAATTCCCCTCCCCAAAATATAATCCCTGAATGAAATACTATTATGTAATCTGTGATAACTAGTTAAATAAAACGCGTTAATTTAACCCAAAAATTTAAGTTTAAAAATAAAGTTATATCAATAATTTTTATATTATATCTCTCTAATATATTCTTCGATTTTTTTTTTTTTTTCATAATAATACACAATGTAGCATAAAAAGGCAGAACCTCATTGCGACCTCGAAAAGGATTTCGACCCCTAGCAGGTATATTTATCAATTTGAGTAATTTTCTAACATAACAAGTAAATAGTATGTAAATTACATTTTAGATGATAACAAGTTTTAGTTTTTTTTTTAATCGGAATCTCTTTTACGAAGCATAAGAAAAACTAAGTAAATCAAGCATTGCCAATTCGCTAACATCAAAAGGCCATCTTCTATCCTATTAAATTGATACCTATTGATTAAAAAACTAATAATATTGATTTTGTTATGATATAAATAGGTAATAATAAAATCATAAACTTGTTAGGACATATTATCTGTACCGTTGGATCTATAAGCTCACTATGTTCTCTTTGGGGATGGAGTCACTGTATGGATGATACCCTTAGCACAGGTAGAGACCAAAAACTAAGAGGCACTGTTCCAAGTATGAAATAAGCAGTCAACAATGAGGTCGGTGTGTATATCTGACTCAAGATAAATGGGCTGAATAACGATACATAAGATACCCTTCTTTGATGTCCAGGGGAGTATTTATGGATGAAGGTCACCTTGATCTTGATTCAAGGGGAGAAGGACAACTCTTCTCGGGTTTCGTTTAGGGTGGCAGGCGCTGCTGAGGGCGGCAGGTACTGCTATGATCGCAGTGATGCACCCCCTGCGCCTGACGATTTTCAGCATGAGGCATTTGCCTCTTGTGGCCTCTGGGGCGGTCTCCTTTGGGAGTTATAATCCCTAGACGAGACATTTCCATGTCTCACCTGAGGAGCATGCCTTGGGTTTTGCATGGTTTGAAAGCTGATAGGGCTGACATGGATAGGGTCTTGGGCCCTAAGCTTGGGCCTCAAGGTCATTGGGCCATCCGAAACACTATCTTTATTTTCTTATTAGTAGTTACTATTTTGTATATTATTCTCTCCCTATATTATACTCTTTAGAAGATTCAATTTTTTTTAATTATTTAATTAAAGGAATGCCTGACCCAATTTATGTATGGGTTATATTTATCTCATTTTATATGAGAGAAATAATTTTTTACACACACAAAAGAGGAGTGGGTCCTACTACTCTTTTTTTTTCTCCTCTTATATGTGGGTCCCACTTGTAATTTCATTTGTATAATATGAGATAACTACTTTCCTATATCATAAGAAACATATTTTCCTTTATGTCTTGTAATTGAAAACAAAATTGGCCACAAAGAACAGGGCTTCTATTTCTCATTTGGGCTAAAAGAAATATGTGAATCCCATTACATTGCATCGCAAGTTTTTAAAATGAATCGTAATGTTGAAGTTTCATAATATTTTATGAATAAATATCTATATAAATAAATTTTACATACCCATAACCCAATTCTAAGCTTCTCGAGCAAGCTTAATAATTTTGGGTTTTGGCGCCCCTTGACGCTTTTGAATCCCCATATTATTACCTCCATTTCCATATCTCTTCTTCCTCCTTCCCTCGTTTTCAGTCTGTGAAGATTTCTTCACATTCTACCCCTCATTGCCGATCTCTCTATTTTGCCCCAAGGGTTTATAAAGATTAAATCTTTGGGGGTCTAATGTCAGCAAGCATGGAGCAGCAAAGACTCCAGAAAACGCCCCAACAACAAGTCGAAGCTGAGGAGATTCAACACGGCCCTTTACCCGTCGAACAACTTCAGGTTTCCCCAAATGGGTTATTCAAAAATCCCTTCTTCTTTTTTCTTCATGATTTCAGTGTCCCATTTATCGTGATCTCGTAATTATGGTTCCATTCCCGAAATGGGTTTTTCTGCATTGACACCAACAATTGTTCAAGGGCAAATTTTTTCCCCTTTTCGTGTTTTCTGTTGATCATTGTTGGTAAAACAACTATTATTGATATGGGGTTGCTTCATCTATATTTGGGTTATTACCCTCCTCCTCATTTAATCCACACATGATGCTCAAAGTCCCAAATGCTCTATTTTTTATTAAATATTTTTTAATTTCCGTGGTTAATAATAATCACAGGCATCAGGAATAGCTTCAACTGACGTTAAGAAGCTTAAAGATGCGGGCATTTGCACAGTTGAATCCGTTGCTTACACTCCTAAGAAAGACCTTTTGCAAATCAAAGGTTTCAGTGATGCTAAAGTTGACAAGATCATTGAAGCAGGTATTCATTATCTCATTTGTTTTCCTTCTGTAAATTTTCAAAACTTGAGATCATTGGCCATTACTTGTGAAGGTCTACTCAGCCTGTGATGTCTGTTTTCTATTGTTTATTGACAGCTTCTAAGCTGGTGCCTATGGGTTTTACTAGTGCTAGCGAACTCCATGCCCAGCGTGATTCAATTATTCAGATAACGACAGGATCAAGAGAGCTTGACAAGATACTGGAAGGTCAGAATGATAAAATCTTGTTTATGTGTGGATTTGAAACATATATTTCACTGTTTTTGAAGTGTCATAACTTGATATGGCTGCTTCTACCAGGTGGCGTTGAGACAGGTTCTATCACTGAGTTATATGGCGAATTTCGATCTGGGAAGACTCAGTTGTGTCACACTCTGTGTGTCACTTGCCAAGTAAGTTGTTTCCTTTTTGTGGTATTGCCTGTTGCTCTAGTTCTTTCTGTCAAGTGATCACTGAACATAATCCAGGAGAGCATAGATACACTAAAGGATGCTCTATTTTTTACATGATTTATGGCAGTTTGAATGGTTTTAAACTCTTGTCATATTTGGCATAATAATTGAGTTTGTGAAGGTTTTGAGTCATGACATAAACTTTTGGTTCACATCTGTGTCTCCCTGCATTACGCCGTCACCTAAGTTTTCAATTTATTGTTGATGTTGTAGTTGCCACTAGATCAAGGAGGTGGTGAGGGTAAAGCTATGTACATAGATGCTGAGGGAACATTTAGACCTCAGCGGCTCTTACAGATAGCAGATAGGTATAATAATTCTTGATATGACTTTTTTTTTTTGGTGAAATTCTTGATATGACTTTGCTACCCTGTGATATGCGCATTCAGTATTAATGTTTCTTAATGCTACAGGTTTGGACTGAACGGTGCTGATGTATTGGAAAATGTCGCTTATGCTAGAGCGTATAATACTGATCATCAATCACGGCTTCTGCTTGAAGCAGCTTCAATGATGGTGGAAACAAGGTGTGACTTCTGATGATTCCCTTTTGCTCAATATTGTTCAGATCTGCCAAAGTCTACATATTTCGTCTTCTAATAACACATGAAAGGGCTTAACTTCTTAATTATTGTCATCTTGCCTTATCTTAGGCGAGCATTATAAGTTATTATCAGCTAAGTGGCTGGGTTATTTTTTTTTTTTCTTCTTCATGTTTTTAATTGGGCCTAGAGCCTTAAGGTTCTCCTTTCCTAGTGACGCATAATTCAGTGAGAGAGGTAGATCAAGTTGTTAATAATATGTTTCAGGATTTTGGGTTGTGAGTGGACCCTCTTACTCTTATTATTTGGGTAGTTACATTTTGATGGTATGTACACAGGTTTGCTGTAATGATAGTAGATAGTGCTACTGCCCTCTATAGGACAGATTTCTCTGGAAGAGGGGAGCTTTCAGCCCGGCAAATGCATCTCGCCAAGTTCCTTAGGAGCCTTCAGAAATTAGCAGATGAGGTAATTCAAAGTTAAACTAATTCAATATTCTGGCTTAGGGTGTTAAATTATAGGACATTATTAACTTTTCATAGTAATATACATAAATCAGTTTGGAGCTAATAAATTGTTTTTATGCTCTAATTTTAGTTCGGTGTGGCCATTGTCATAACAAACCAAGTAGTTGCACAAGTAGACGGTTCTGCAGCCTTTGGTCCTCAAATCAAGCCTATTGGAGGCAACATTATGGCTCATGCTACAACAACAAGGTCTAAAGTCTAAGCTGCAAAATATGAAGTGTTTACTTTAAATTCTTAAAAAGCTTGTTCGCAACTTGGATGTTAATTAATTTCTCATGACAGGCTATATCTCAGGAAAGGAAGAGGGGAAGATCGCATCTGTAAAGTGGTAAGTTCTCCTTGTTTGGCCGAAGCTGAAGCAACGTTTCAGATTTGTGCAGAAGGAGTTTCAGATGCTAAAGACTGACCGATTTTAGCATGTCTGAAATTTAATTTTGTTCCCCCCCTTTTTGTTTGTCATTTTGTAAGTTGCAAATTTCCATGTCAAAATGCAATACTTCTCAGTTTGGTGAATTTTTAACAGTTGTGAAATTCTTTCCCCCCCTTTTTTCTTGGTTTCACCTGGCATTTTGTAATATCAATACCAATAAATTTGTTTCCGTGAAAATTGTATAGATCAGTTACAATGAAATAGAGAACTACTTATCGAATGTTTTAAGCAGAAAAAAGAATTGTTAGCATATTTCAAAGGTGAGTATCGGTACTGTTAAGACTGAATGTGTTGATATGATGAAATGTTCATGGCGCCTTGTGCATGCCATCAATTTTGTGCGTATATCTAAAATTCCACTTAATACCTACGTGGTTGACTTAATTACAACCAGGATGCCACAAGCCTCATTGTTTAGGGTGAAATTCTATTGTTATAGAAAACGAGAAGTTATATGCTCTTTGTTTTTATATCTAAATTAATAAAATTACGAAATGATTTGTTTTTTGTTTTTAAAGTTATTTTAGACAATTTTTTATGAAATGTTCATGGAAACAATATTGGTTTGGGTGGAAATTATGATGTATTTGTAATTTTAATTTATTTTAAGATTATAATAGTGTTTATTATTATTATTTTTTTAATTTTTCAACCTAAAACGATATGGTTTTAGTAAACATTAGACTAAATTGTCTGAAAGTAATATTAGATATTTTTTTCTCATTAAAAATAAGCAAAATAAATAAATAAATTTAATTAATATTAGGGATAGGATATTATCATAACCAAATAATATTACTACCAATGTTATTATCATATCTTAATCGTTGATTTCCGTAAATCAAAGATTATCATTTTTTAAATCAAACTCGTTATTTAAAATTTAAACTTTAAAAAACTATCCATTTTTCTTCTTCATGATTTTTATTTTTTATGTCTTTCTCTCACTAAAATGACATAATTCTATGTATTTTAAAAGAACAAATAATAATAATAATAATGATAATAATAATAATAAAAAAAGATAGAGAGGCAGAACATTTCTAATTTCATCGGTCTAATCTTAATATTGAAATATTATAACGAATTGAGAAGCAAAACGCTGGCGTTTGGTTTTGAACATAAACAAGGCGATGTGATGTTTATGTAAGGAAGCAGAGAAGGAAGCTGAAGAAGAGAAGGTAAGAGCAGAGCGAAGTGGTGAGTGAGGAGGAAAATGGGAAGCAGAGGTCCACCTCAAACCCATACCAATTCCGCTGCCATTTCAAGGGGTTACAATTTCGCTTCTACTTGGGAACAGGTCACCTTCCTTTACTTTCCCTCTTCACTATCTCTCAATCCACCCTTCCAAACTTTCACTTTTCTTCTCTGTAATTCTCTGAATTTTCTAGATCTCGTATTCTCAAACTGCTTTGATATTCAATTATATCATCTTAATTGTTTTTTTGCTTCTAAATAAATCTAAATCTCACTCCGTAATGGATCAGATCTGCGATGTTATTTGCGCTGATTTGATTTGATATTTGAAGTAAGTTTTGTTTTGCAGAATGCTCCTTTGACGGAGCAACAACAAGCCACGATTATATCCCTTTCTCATGCGGTTTCTGAGCGACCATTGCCTCTCAAATTGGTTAGCCTTGTACTTGTACAACTGCCATTTACATGTAGTTAATTGCTATTCTCTTGAATCAAATGAATTCCTAATAATGAATTTGTAGGCACAAGAGAATGCATCGGTGCAAGACAATGCCTTGTCTGTTAAAACCAAGGATAACTCTTTCGATGATTCTGGAGCTATTGAGGCTGTTATGGTCAACACCAATCAGGCAAGCTATCATCTGATTTGTGGCTTTTAATGTTTGGCATGAGTTTTTGCTTAGTTTCTTTTCTCTTTGAATTTGATGCAGTTCTACACATGGTTTACAGATCTTGAATCTGCCATGAAATCAGAGGTTAGTACTTAGTAATGTCTTGTCACGCCATTGAGTTGCTTCACACTCTGTTAATTTTGATTGTGGAGTCTTAACTCATTCTCCAATTGTAGACAGAGGAGAAATATCAACATTACGTTAACACTCTAACAGAGCGTATAGAAACATGTGATGATATTCTCCAACAGGTAATTTTGTATTTTGTTCTACTGGGTTAGTTCCAGTTGCAGCTATCTAGTTTGGTGACTATTCTTTTCTATTTCATTTTTCCACTTGAACTTCTTGATCTCTTGCAGGTTGATGACACCTTAGACTTATTCAATGAACTACAATTGCAGCATCAGGCAGTAGCTACGAAGACTAAAACGCTTCATGATGCATGTGACAGACTGGTGAGGATTTGTTACTTATCACCTTATTCTCATTTTCATTTATTTTTAAGTGTTGGCAGAAATGATTCCAAAATTCATATAGTGGGTATTGGTTTCTAATGATCTCTTATTCCTTTAATAATAGGCCACATAGCTTTATATATATGTTAAACTAATAAATTGGAAAAACTAATAAATCAGAAGAACAAGTTAATGGAAGTGGAGATTTTAGGTTGCTTTGCTGCATTTCCCTTTTCACATGGTTATAAAAAATTTCAGCCTAGTATTAATGATTTACATGCAATACATTTTGTTGGATCTATTATTCCTATTTGGAAGTTGGAATTATGATTTTTATTTTATTTCATTTTTACTCGGTGTTCTTAGATTTCTTCTTCAGCTGAAATGACTGGTTTTTGCTCACTCTTGTTTTTCTATTACAGCTACAAGAGAAGCAAAGACTAATTGATTTTGCAGAAGCACTTCGTAGTAAACTGAATTACTTTGATGAACTGGAGAATGTAAGGTTTGACTGCTGGCTTGACTGGATCTTTTTCTTAGATTTGTTTTTCCATCTTGTCCTTTTTTCTTTAATGATATAATAGCATATTTATTTTTGAAGAATGTGAACATGCTAATAGGACATACAAAAATTTATATGCCCCTAGTACCTAATAATATCTGCGATTGAAAGGTGCCATTATGCTAGACATGAGGACAGTTCCACAACGAGTGCATGTTATTTTGTTGCAGCTGCTTTAATCTTTCAAACTCTGCATGTTATTTTTATTCAGCATGCTTCTTCTGGTGGAACTGGTAGAATTTTTACTCTAGCTTATATTGAATTTATATACATATTCTTTATACCGATGGTCAAGAGTTCTTTGTTTTATTCGGAAGTTGTGAATGTGATGCGAAACTGCAAATAGTTATTTTCTTGTAAGTGATGTATATCGTTTGTTTAAATTCTGCTCTACAGGTTGCTACCAATTTTTATTCTCCAAACATGAACGTTGGAAATGAAAACTTTCTTCCGCTTCTAAAAAGGCTTGACGAATGCATCTCGTGAGTAAATTTTCAGTTTCATTCTTGTACTTTTCGCCATTGGCTTGCTCAGTGAATATAATGTCACTAACTGATTTTAATTATCTTCTTTTTTAATTGATCATTGACATTTTTAACTCTTATATTAGGTATGTCGAAAACAATCCCCAATATGCAGAATCCAGTGTTTACTTGCTTAAATTTCGGCAACTCCAGGTATATAAATTTTACTGCTAGGAATTGTTAAGTAATTTATGCAAACAGAATGTATTACTTTTGGTCTTCTGTCTATGGTTGGAAGTCTTATGATATCTCATGTTTAATAAGTATTTAACCTTCAATAACTTGGAAAAATTGTTGTTTTTTTATAGTCTCGAGCACTGGGCATGATGCGTTCTCATGTACTTGCAGTTCTTAAAGGTGCCTCTTCTCAGGTGAAGTTAATTTAACGGGTTGATTGGATAATGTATGTGCATATATATATGTGTGTATGTGTGTGCGTATGTGTATTCTTCAATAATATACATTTTAGAATTCTATGTTAAAGTAATTTGGTATTTACCTTACATCAGGTCCAGGAAGCAATCCGTGGCAGTGGGGGCGATAAAGCATCTATCTCCGAGGGAGTAGAGGCATCTGTAATATATGTTCGCTTCAAGGCAGCAGCAAGTGAGGTAAGCCTCTCCTTTTCTATTCGAAATAAATCTTTGGATTTGATGGTTTTTTACAGAGAGAAAACACAATGGTCAGCTTTAATGAATAAGTTTTTCTGCAGCAGATCTCTACCTCTCCTCTGTATTGCTGATTAAGAATTAAGAATTGTAACTTTTGCAGCTTAAGCCGCTGCTTGAGGAAATTGAAAGCAGGTCTTCAAGGAAAGAATATGGTCAAATCCTTGTAGAATGCCACAGATTATACTGTGAGCAACGCCTCTCTTTGGTGAGAAGATACATGCTTGGTCATTGTATATTGCCTATAATTTGTTTCAACATTATTGATTCAACTGATAGCAAAATTCTTTGTTTTATTCCATGTAGATAAGAGGTATAGTTCAGCGGCGAATATCTGAGTTTGCCAAGAAAGAGTCCTTGCCATCATTGACTAGATCAGGATGTGCATATCTCATACAGGTAGTGTTTTTTTTTTAACATTGTGATGTCTTTTTATGGCTTTTGGCCATGTGTCTTTTTTGCATATAGAATGAAGGCAATCTTCACTATGATATTAAGTGTTTAGATTGGCTTTAGAGTTTAGACAGTGGTAGAAAGTGGTACATAGTCAGACATGTGCAATGAAGTGTATTGAGTATTATACCGGTAGAAAAAATAAAACAAATGGAGAGATGCACTGTGGGTGTGGTTATTTTAGAAAAGTGACTTTGATTTTCATTTTACCTTTGTAACCACAATTTCTAACAAAAGTTTGAATTGGGTGAGGAGATTTTTAGCAGTTTTGTGGCAAAAACGACAATGGAAATGTTCTTTTTATGATTAATAGAAATGTGTTTGATGATGTTAAAATATGCTAATTTTTAAATGGAATATTGATTTTCAGTGAAGAAGCTACAATTTGATCATTGTGCATATGGTTAGAATTGCAACTTGTCTGATGTTCTGCACTGAACATGCACTGATAGGGTTATTTTAGGGTTGTTCAAAACTTTCACTTACGGTTTTTGCTTTAATTTCAGCAGTCCTTCTTACACATTCAAATTCTTGCCATTTTTATATCTCTGTTTTTTATTATGTTTTTATTTATATACACTATGTCCTTGATATTAATATATTGTAATTTGCTACTAAAATTGTATCTAAACCTCATTAAGCATTTAAGCCCAAGGTGTTTTTTGTATTATTGAAATTTATTGGTTTTTTGTGTTCTGAGAGTTTTTCTGAAGATGTGATGACAATAACAATTAAGCCTTATGTACAATTAAGTGGGGTCGGCAATATGGAAAAATTGATGCCATTGGGCTCTGTCAAAATCCAAATTTTCTATAAAACCATTTAGAACAAGTCTTTTTTAGTTGTTTCTCCTAAGGTTTTAGACTTTTCCTCTACCCTATTTAATTGGGCTATCTTCCATTTGATCCCCTTTTCTTATTGGTCCTTCTCTCAAAAAAAATTCTTTTCTTCTCCTTTTTGGGATGAATTTATTAAATTTCTTTATTTATACAATTATAATCATATTTTAGTTTTATCTTAAATATTATGCAGTGCTTGCTGTTTCATATTTTATTGAATAGTTGTACAAAATTCATTTTTTGTTTAAAAAAGTTAATTTATACAAAAAAAAAATTAAATCCTCTAATTCATTTAGTTGATTATCTTTTTGTTTAATAAATAGAAAGAAAAGAAGCTTAGAATCTTCCTAAACGTTGGGACCAATAGATTTTCATGACTTTAAATTTCAACAATTAATGCCCTGAATTATCCATTTTTTGTTAGTTCATCTTATGTTTTCAACAAACCAACCTATCCATTGATTGCCTTAGTAGATTTCCAAAACTGAAAGCTGCAGGGTTTATTAGACGAAGCCCCAAGGTTGAAGGACGTTTGGTTTATTTTTTTCCTTACATATTTCAATATTATACAAAGCTTACAGATTTTCAGTAGAAAAACAAATGTTGATCTTTTAAGTATTCTCTTTTGTTTTTTGTGCTAAATGTGAACTTTTAAATGATATTACTTGCTGCATATCTATATGGAGGAAAGGCTCATTGACTGTAATTTGAAGTGCAGGTCTGTCAACTTGTACACCAACTCTTCGATCATTTTTTCCCAGCTTCTTCGAAGGATATTTCAAGTTTAGCTCCATTAATGGATCCACTGTAAGTTTGTATTCCTATTACATAAGAATACTTGGTTTATTTTCTTTGAACAGAAGGAACATTCATTAGAAGGAAGAAAAGAAATTATCATTAAGCAACTGAAAAAGAGAAAAGAGAACAGAGAAAACAAAAGGAAAGTACGAAAAAAGAAAGCAAAAAGAAAAAGGTTCTCTTATTCAAGTCCTGCTATTACTTTCTTCCCACTTAATACCTAGGAAGTTGGAACTCACTTTTCTTATGCATGTGGAAGTGGAAAGGAGCTTTCACATAGTGGACATGTAGCTTCTTTTATGGTGCAGCCCATAATAGTCATTTTGCATGTCCCAAGTGTAAGTAATGTTTGGGTAGTGCGCCTAGGAAATATTTTAGGCATGTAACACATGTCCAATTAGTGTTTGACAAGGTAAGCAATGGAACAACAGAAGGATATTGGTGCTTGATGCATGTCCAACTTGCAATGTGGCACCTTGCTTGGGTTGTTGATTTTTCTCAGTTTATACCCAGTTTTTCTCTGTATCTGTTTTTATTGTTTAGTGTGGATGTTATTCTTTATAGCCAAATTTTTCATATTCCCAATGCATGCATATAGTGTCTACAACCTTTATGTTTTGATCAATTCTGCTTGCAGGTCAACATATTTGTATGATACACTGCGTCCTAAACTTGTCCATGAAACAAATATTGATTTTCTTTGCGAACTTGTTGATATACTTAAAGTGGAAGTCCTGGGGGAACAGCATAGTAGAAGGAGTGAATCACTAGGCGGTCTTCGTCCTACATTTGAGAGAATTTTAGCAGACGTTCATGAACGATTGACATTTCGTGCTCGGACTCATATACGTGACGAGGTGGTTTACTTTTAGATTTTTTTGTTTGTTTTAGTTATTGATTTTTTAATGTTCTTCTTACTTTTGTCCTTCTTGATTTTTTAACTGTTAAATATATTGATATTTCTAAATATTTGATTTTTGTCCTTCTGGTTGTTTATTTTCCACCTCATTACGAAAAGGAAAAAAACACTATTAAATGTAGAACTTCGTCAAATTTTGTTCATATACTCAAACTTGGGGCTTCATTTTTTTACTTTTATCAAGAAATTCAACCATTGTTGGCCTCATTAAATGACCAAATCTCTTTATTTATGCACAGAAATGAATGATCTGGTAATCTTGACATTTTACATAATATATATTTTTTTGGATTAGATGACTTACATGTAATTGAGATTATTTGTGTGGGCTTGCATGTGTTTTTTTTAAATAAGTATCATGTTCTAGACATAGTTGCGTTTTTGTTGTCATGTCTTGATTTGTTGGTTCAACAAAGCATATGATATGAATATCCACAACCATGTACAATGGGAAATCATAATGTATAAACTCAAGTCACAGTGTGTTTGTCAAGGGATTAGGGAGATGCCAAGTCCTTCCAGACATATTTAGATGAATGAAGTGAATGATTGCCAGTCTTAAGAAACATACTGTC